>JAUKWE010011113.1:0-87762 GCA_032356425.1 Cumathamnion decipiens | reverse complement strand
GCGTCGATGATGTCGACCCCGGCGGCATCCAGCAGATCCGCGATGGCCAGCTTCTCCTCGAGCGTGAAGAACACCCCGGGGGCCTGCTCGCCATCTCGCAACGTACAGTCAGCAAAACGGATTCTTGAATCGTCCACAAAACACCTTCCCCTCGGATGAAAAAGACGGGCTGTCGGCGGAACTGCTCAGCCCGATAGCTTGAAATGTCCCTCGCGATCAATCACGGTGTACGGCAAGAACGCATGCGTCGGTCGCGGCTGGGTCATTCCACCGACCCGGCCTGTGCGGCAGGCTGGGATCCATCGTGAGATCCGAGCGAGACACCGTAAGAGAGGTGTAACGGATAAGGTTCAACTGTCAAGGCGCTATTTCGCGACGCAGTTCGCGAATCACGCCAGCGTCGGTAGAGTGCCAATGGTCGTTGCCGGATACGAGAGCGCCGTTACATACCAGTGGCATCGAGCTGCCGGGCGAGCGGCGCGACCGCGAGGGATCACACGCCGAGGGAGCAGAGGTGGATGTGGGGAACCCGCGGGCGAGGCCCACGATGGCGAATTACAACGGCACGGTGATCGGCCCGACTGCCCGATCATGCCACCTATCACCTCTGTGTCCGACGCAGGCTGCTTTCGGACGCCCAGCGCGCTAGTTACGTCCCGCCCATGGGTTTCGGCGGCGTACCGCGCGTCTTCGCTTCCCGATGCCTGCATCAGTGGGTGACGGCGCGCGATGCTGCCATGCGACCGATCGAGCGTCGGGTGCGGGCCAGGGCCGGTGCTCGGCGGATCGTTCGAAGCGCGTAAAGATCGCGGCCGGCGGGCTAGGCACGATACCGGCGAGCGACTAGAGTGTCTGGCTCAGATGACCGGTCGGAGCACGTAACATGGCCAAGTTGAATCAGGTCCTTGCCATCGAAAAAGGGATCAAGACCCGGGTCTACGCCGAGTTCACGGAGCTGCATCAGGCGACCCAGAAGCCCGCGCTGATGAACGGGTTCCACAAGTCGTACCAGCCGCGCGACGAGGAGGGCGAGACCTACCCGGCCGAGAGCCAGAAGGTCCAGCACAACGCCGTCGACGTGCTCGAGCGCGTGGCACACTCGCTGGGCGAGCTGTTCGACGTCACGGCGACCAAGGACTGGTCCAACTGCACGGCGCGCGCCGATGTCCTCGTCGACGGTCGCACGCTGCTCAAGGACGTCCCGGCGACCTACCTGTTGTTCCTCGAGAAGCAGCTGGGTGACCTGCACACGTTCATCGCCAAGATGGCCGAGCTCGATCCGGGCAGCGACTGGGCCGTCGATCCCGGCACCGGCCTCTACAAGACCGACGCCACGCTGACCCAGCGCACCAAGAAGGTGCAGCGCCCGATCACGCTGTACGAGGCCACCAAGGAGCACCCGGCGCAGACCCAGCTGATCACCGAAGATGTGATCGCCGGCACCTGGGTCACCACCAAGTTCTCGGGCGCGATGCCGGCGCCGCGCAAGAAGCAGCTCCTGGCGCGCATCGAGAAGCTGTCCAACGCCGTGAAGTTCGCACGCGAACAGGCCAATGCCGCCGAGGCAGCCGACAAGAAGCTCGGCAAGGAGGTGTTCGACTTCTTGTTCGGAACATGAGTTTTTGGGCTGGAGACAGACTCAAGCTGAAGTTCAAGCTAAACCAGCTGACCTGCCAGGCGTGGAGGTTCGAGTCCTCCCCGAGTCACGTCTATGACCCGGTGGCGAAATGGTAGACGCGCGGCCCACAACGCGGGTCGTGTCGGGCGGTCAGAACGCAAGCTGAAACTATCTCCAAGACTCAAGAAGCCGAGCTCGTCATCTCTTCCGTCAGCGCCCATGGCCCGAGATACCGGTTCAAATCCGGTGGCCGCCTCCAAATCCCACCTCCGTGTGGGATGCTATGGCGGCCTCGACGAATGGCAAGTCGCGGGTACTTAGATCTCAGCGCTGACAACTGTCGTTGACGAGCGAAACCGGCACCCGTACGGAGCAATCCGGACGGTCAGGCTCCGGGGGCCGGGTACAGCCCTCGGGGCCGCCTATTTACCCGCCGATCGCGGCGTTGATGAGCGGCGCGACGATCTGCATGCCGGGATCCTCGGCGTTGTAGCCGTTCACCGGCTCATGGATCCGGGTGCGCGTGCCATCGGTGATGAACCGCTTGAGGAACACGTCCATCGGCACGAACTCGCTGTAGCACTTGTAGGTCTCGGTCTGCGGGAACTCCAGGTACTCCCACCAGTAGCGCTTCTTCTCCATGTCCTGGCAGGCGTGGCTGCCGATGAACGTGATGATCGTGGAGCAGTGGCTGGCGTTGATCTGCCGCTCGTAGGGGATGAAGTAGCTCGTGTTGTTGAAGCCGTTGAATTGCGCCACGAGGTTGTCCTCGTCTTCGTCCCAGAACCCGATGACCGATTCCTTGTCGGTCGGCGTGAGGAAGCGCTCGTAGGAGAACCGCGAGTAGTTGTAGTCGCGCGTATAGCCGGTGTAGGCGATCTGGTCGCCGGGGAACTGGAGCGCGACCATGCGGTTGATGCTGCCGAGGTCGTTGCGATCGAACGTCGAGGGCAGCACGCTGAACACGCTGTCGAGGTTCCACGCCGAGCGGATCTGGGCGTGGAGCGGGCGCGAGTTGTAGCTCGTGTTCGGCGCCGGAAACACCGGGCCCGAGTCATCGAGGTAGTAGCCGCGCGTCGGGCGCATGCCGTTGCGGACGAAGTAGTAGCCGGCGGCGGTCGCCGTCCCGCCGGCGCTGAACCCGGTCACGAGCAGCTTCGCGACCGTCGGGAACGCCGCGTGGGCCCACTGGATCGCGGCGAGCGTGTTGGTATAGCCGACGTGCTTCCACGGCAGCGCCGGCTGGGCGCCGGTCTGGTCGATGTAGGTCGTCACCCGGTTGCCGATGTGCACGTCACCGGTGCAGTACGGCATGTAGACGATGTTCCAGTCCTTCGTGACGAGGTCGGTGCGCGAGCGCAGCGGCAAGCCCGGGTCCGCGCCGTTGACGATCGGCGAGACGTACTTCGCGGTGAACTGCGTCATGTAGTCGTCGGCGATCCCGTTGGGGTTCGCCGCGCCCAGGATGCCGGCCCGACCGCTGCAGGTGTCGTAGTCCCAGCAGGCGCCGCCGCCCTCGAAGAAGAACAGGACGTTCGGCGACGCGGTGCGCCGGGCGAAGAACTTGTACTGCGAGCCGTTGCCGCACTGCGTCCCCGGCAGCGCGACGCGCTCCCAGTTGTACGTGTTGCCGCCGTCGACCAGGACGTTGAGGATGCCTTCGAGCAAGGTCTCGGCGCGGGCGCTGGTAGGCAGCGCGAGGGCTGCTACCGCCAGACAGATCAGGAAACGTTTCATCGGCGAACCTCTTCGTGAGCGTGGGGGCCGGCAGTATAGGGATGCCCGGCGCGGAAGAGCAATACACCAAAAAACGATGTGCCGCACAGCAGGAAGAGCTGCCCTGGAGCGGCATCGAGTATTGAATCGGACCCAGCCGATCGGTAGTGTGCGCGGGTGCAGATCGTGAAACCACGTGGACGGGCGGTGGCGCTCGCAGCCGCCGTCGTCGCGATCGTCGTCGGTGTCGTCTGGTATGTGCGGCGGCCGGCGCCTGACGAAGTGCCCTCAGTTAGAACGACCAGCGCCAGAGTTGTAACGGCGCCGGCAAACCCCGCTCGCTCACCGGATTCACCGTCTGCTGGATCTCACGGTACGAGTGAGCCAGGTCATATCGGCAGTGCAGAGTCGTATCCGGTCAACCTCGAGGCGCTGCGGGCGCGGCTGCCCGACAATCGCTACTGGACCCTGGGCGCACCGACCTCAGACCCGGCGGTGGCGAAGGCGCGGGCGGCGCGCGCCGAGCGCGACAACGTGGTGTTCGGCCGGATCCAGAGCGGCGAGGCTGCGCCCGACGAGATCCGCGCGTACTACGCCGAGCACCGCGCGATCTCGCGGGACTACCTGCAGCTCGCCGAGCTGGTGCTCGCCGAGCAGGGCGACGCGCTGCCGTCGCGTGACCGCGGCATGTTCGAGCTGAGCGCGAACCTGCACCGCGCGCGGCTCCAGCAGATCGAGCGCGACGAGACCGACGCGCTGGCGCGGCGCGCCGCGCGCTGAGCGGGCCACCAGCCGCGCGTCCGGGCCCCGGGCGAAGTCGTCACGGCAGCTTCACCGCCTCGCCGCCCTTCATCACGAACACCGGGTGCTCGAGGACGGTGACGTCCTTGAGCGGATCGCCCTTGACCCCCACCAGGTCGCCGTAGGCACCGATCTTCACCTGGCCGACATCGGCGGGCTGGCCGAGCGCCCGGGCGGCGGTGACCGTGGCCGACTGGATCGCCTGGAGCGGCGTCGCGCCCCACGTCACCATGACGGCGAACTGCCGGGCATTGGTCCCGTGCGGATAGACCCCTGCGTCGGTCGAGAAGATCATCTTCACGCCGGCCTTGAGCGCCTTCTGGTAGTTCTGGCGCTGGATCAGCGCGATGTCGCGATCCTTCTGGAGGTTGTCCTCGAGCACGCCGTTCTTCTTGCCCTCGGCCTGCGTGTAGTCGGTGTTGTAGATGTCCATGCCGAAGTAGGCGCCCTTCTGGATCGCGAGCTTGATGCCCTCGTCGTCCACCAGGCTCGCGTGCTCGATCGTGTCGACGCCGCCCAGGATGGCGGCCTTGATGCCCGAGGCGCCGTGGGCGTGGGCGGCGACCTTCAGGCCCGTCATGTGCGCCTCCTCGACGATCGCCTTGATCTCCTCGAGCGTCAGCTGCTGGGCGCCGGGGGTATCGCCGTGCGAGAACACCCCGCCGGTAGCGCAGATCTTGATCATCTGGGCGCCGTACTTGTGGAGCTGGCGGACCATCTGGCGGCCGGCCTCGGGCGTATCGATCACCGCCGGGCTCTTCTGGTCCATCGACGGCGGGAAGAACGTCGAGTCGCAGTGGCCGCCGGTCGAGCCGATCGCATACGTGGCCGTCACGATCCGCGGGCCCGGGACGAAGCCGCCGTCGATCGCCTGGCGCAGGCCCACGTCGTCGTAGCGCCTCGAGCCCACGTTGCGGACGGTGGTGAACCCCGCCTCCAGGGTCAGCCTGGCGTGCGTGGCCGAGATCACCGACCAGAACGAGTCGGTGAACAGGAGCGCGTTGTAGCCGCTGAACAGGGGCGAGGACGTCAGGTGGGTGTGCATGTCGATGAGGCCCGGCAGGAGCGTCACCCCCGGCAGATCGACGCGGGTCGCGCCGGCGGGCACGGCGTCGCCTTGCTTGCCGACCTGGGTGATCCGGCCGTCGACGATGATCACCAGGGGCCGGTCCACCTCCTTGCCGCTGGCGACGTTGACCAGCTTGTCGGCGGTGACCGCCACGGTCCCGGCCAGGGCGGCGGTGGTGCTGCCGAGGGCGAGGGCGGCGGTGGCGCCGAGCACGGCGGCGAACAGGGCGATGCGGCGCATGAATCCTCCCGGGATGAAATGCGCGGCGAAGCTAGCACGGCGGCGGCGCGCTACAGGAGCGCTCCGCCGCGCACCGGATCGCCCTCGGCGAAGCGCGACGGCCGGAGGGCGTGGACGTCGAGCGAGCGCGCGGCACCGGACACGGCGATCTCGGCGGCGAGCAGGCTCAGCGCCGGTGCGTGCATGACGCCGTGGCCGGAGCTGCCGTTGACCAGGAGGAGGTTCGGGCAGCCGGGCGCCCAGCCGAGCAGGGCGTGGTGATCGGGAGACATCTCGTAGAGCCCGGCCCATGCGCGGGCGCGATCCAGCCGCACGCCGCGGAGGGCCGGCACGCGCACCGGCGCCGTGGCGGCGATGTCGTCGAGCCAGCGCGGGTCCACCTGATCGCACGCCGGATCCTGCGGATCTCCCGGCGTGGGGCGTAGCAGCAGCACGCGGCCATCGCGGACGCGCAGGTGGAAGCCGTCGCCCGCCCAGATCGTCATCGGGAACGTCGACGGCAGGGCCGTGGTCGGCTCGGTGATCGCGACCTGGCGCCGCAGCGGCACGACCGGGAGCAGGACGTCGGCGAGCCGCGCGACGTCCGCGGCCCAGGCGCCGGCCGCGTTGACGACCAGGCCGGCCGGGGTGCGGCCGCCCGGCGTGACGACCGCGGTGATCCGCTGATCGGCGCCGCGCTCGAGCGCGACCACCGGCTCGTTCCAGCGCACCACGGCGCCGAGCCGCTGTGCCGTCTCGAGGTAGCCGCGCAGGATCTCGGTCGGCCGCAGCACGCCGTCGGTCGGGCACCACGCGCCGCCGACCAGCCCGGCGGTCTCGATGTACGGGTTGATCGCGCCGAGCTCGTAGGGGCCCACCAGCTCGGCCTCGCGCAGGCCCTCCCGGCGCTGCAGCTCGTTGCCGGCGCGCAGCTCGGCGAGCTCGGCGGCCGACGCCGCGAGCCACAGGTAGCCGACCTGCCGGAACCCCGGATCGACGCCGGTGTCGTCGCGGAACGCCCGCAGCCGCTCGCGCGCGAGCAGCGACAGCCGGACGTTGATCGCGGTGGCGTACTGCGCGCGAAACCCGCCGGTGGCGCGCGCGGTGCTGCCGCCGGCGGCGGCGTCCGCGCGGTCCATGACGATCACGCGCAGCCCGGCGCGCGCGAGGTGGACCGCGCAGCCGGCGCCGATCACGCCGGCGCCGATCACGACCGCGTCGGCGTGCGTCACCGCGCGAACACCTCATCGGCGCGGCGAAACGCCTTGAACTCGAGCGCGTTGCCGCTCGGATCGAGGAAGAAGAACGTGCCCTGCTCGCCGGGCTCGCCCGCGTAGCGGATGCGCGGCGTGACCAGGAACGCCACCCCGGCGGCGGCGAGCCGGGCCGCGAGCCGATCGTATTCGTCGAAGCTCACCAGCGCGCCGAAGTGCGGCATCGGCACGGTGATGCCGTCGACCTGGCCGACGTTCGCCGCCGCCGGTGGGGTCCCCAGGTGGCACGACAGCTGGTTGCCGAACAGCTCGAAGTCGATCCAGGTCGGCGCGCTGCGGCCTTCCCGGCAGCCGAGCACATCGACGTAGAACCGGCGGGTCTCCTCGAGATCGCGGACCAGGAAGGCGTAATGGAACGCGCGCAACTCCATGCCGGCAGGATATCCGACTCGCGCGCCGGCATCATGCGCCACACCGATCTCACCGGCACGCGCGCGGCCGAGCGTCGCCGTAGACCGTCGTGCCATCGCGCAGCACGAGGCCCATGCACACGCTGCCGGCCGCGTCGTCGAGCCGCGCCAGCGGAAACAGGTCTTCGATCGTCATCCGGTCGGTGACCCAGGCGCCGCACGGCTGGCAGAAGTTCGAGATCGCGAACCGGAGCTCGTCGTCGAACACCTTGATGTCGCGCGGGGTCCGGTGCTGCTCGACGTCGCGCCGGTGACGTCGCAGCTTGCCCAGGAGCGCGGCGCTATCGAGGTACGTGCCGTCGGCCAGCCGGGTCCTCGACACGTTGCCCGGCGTGCAGCGACACACGCCGTCATCGGCGGGGGGCGTGCCATGACACCCCGCGACGATCGCGGCCACGAGGACTGCCACACACCGGCGTTGCCGCGTTGCCATCTGGGTGAGGGTAGCAGCGCCGACCCCGGAAGCGACCGCGGCGAGGCGGCTACCGGTGACCTCGCCGGGAGGGCCGGCCCTGGGGGGGGCGCGGCGCATGTCCGCGGGGGCGGGGCGGTGGTCCCGGCCGCGCGGCGGCCAGGGGGGCGCGGGGGCGCGGCAACAGCGTGGCGACTTCTTCGGCAGTGAGGTTGCGCCAGCGGCCGAGCGGGAGCTCGCCCAGGTGGATCCGCATGATCCGCACGCGTTGCAGCGCCTCGACGGTGAACCCGAACGCCTCGCACATCCGCCGGATCTGCCGGTTCATGCCCTGGGTCAGGGTGATCCGGAACACCTTGGCACCGAGCTTGGCGACCTTGCATGGCCGGGTCGTCGCATCGGACAGCCGGACCCCGGCGGCCATGCCGGCGAGGAGCTCCGGCGTGATCGCGCGGTCGACCGCGACGACGTACTCCTTCTCGTGGTTGTGCTCGGCGCGCAGGATCTCGTTGACGATGTCGCCGTCGTTGGTGAGCAGGATCAGGCCCTCGGAGTCCTTGTCGAGCCGGCCGATCGGAAACACGCGCTCGGGGTGATCGACGAAGTCGACGATGTTGCCGGCGACGTGGCGCTCGGTCGTGCAGGTGATGCCGGCGGGCTTGTTGAGCGCGATGTAGACCGGGCGGGTGTGCTTGCGCGCGGTGCCGATCTGGTCGCCGTCGAGCCGCACGTCGTCGCCGTCCTCGACCTGGGTGCCGAGCACCGCGGGCACGCCGTTGACCGTGACCCGGCCCTCCTCGATGAAGCCGTCGGCCTCGCGCCGCGAGCAGGCGCCGCTCTCGCTCAGGTACTTGTTGAGTCGCACGACGGCCGTACCCTAGCCCAAAACGTCCTCGCGAACAGGTGACCGTGGGTGCGCGATGGCGGCGCGCGGTCCGCGGCGTGCAGCCCCCGAACCGGACTTCATCCTCGCTTCGCGGCGCGAAAGTGTGGATTCGTCGTCGGCTCCGGGCGAGCAAGGGGGTACGGTAGGTCCAGCACGTGAGGCTCCTCCTCGTCACCCCGCCGATGACCCAGCTGAACACGCCGTACCCCGCGACGGCGTTCCTGACCGGGTTCCTGCGCCAGCACGAGGCCCGGCTCGGGCTCGAGGTCAGCCAGGCGGACGCCGCGCTCGAGCTGTTCCTGCGCTTGTTCAGCCGCGCGGGGCTCCAGCGCGTGCTGGACGAGCTGCGCGTCCGCGCGGCGGAGCTCGCCGATGACGAGGGCGATGACGAGGGCGATGACGATGACGACGGCGATGGCGGCGACGCGATGCCGCCGTCGATCGCGGGGTTCCTGGCACATGGCGAGCGCTACGTGGCGACGGTCGATGCCGTGGTCCGGTTCCTCCAGGGCCGCGACCCGGCGTTTGCGCTGCGCATCGTCGGCCGCGAGCTCCTGCCGGAGGGGCCCCGGTTCGCCGCGTTCGAGCAGGGCCCGGGGGCGGATGACGACGATCCGGTGGGCTGGGCGTTCGGTGGGCTCGGCATCGCCGATCGCGCGAAGCACCTGGCGAGCCTCTACATCGATGACCTCGCCGACGTGATCCGCGACGGCATCCAGCCCGACTTCGAGCTGTCGCGCTACGGCGAGCGGCTGGCCGCGAGCGCGCCGACGTTCGATCCGCTGCGCGAGGCGCTCGAGGGCGAGCCGACGCTGGTCGACGAGATGCTCGACGAGCTCGCGGCCGACCTGTACGCGCGGCACCGGCCCGACGTGGTGGGCCTGACCGCGCCGTTCTCGGGCAACATCTACGGCGCGTTCCGGATCGCGCGCGCGATCAAGGCGGTGGCGCCGGCGACCCGCATCGTGCTGGGCGGCGGCTACGTCAACAGCGAGCTGCGCGAGCTCGCCGAGCCGCGCGTGTTCGACTACGTCGACTTCATCACGCTCGACGACGGCCAGGCCCCGCTGCTGGCGCTGTTCGCGCACCTGCGCGATCCCTCCGCGCCGCTGTTGCGTACGTTCGTGCGCCGGGGCGGGGTCGTCGCGCTGGTGAGCGATGGCGCGATCCGCGACGTCGCGCTGCGCGATGCCGGCACCCCGACCTACGCCGGCCTCCCGCTCGATCGCTACCTCCAGCTGTTCGAGATGCTGAACCCGATGCACCGGCTGTGGTCCGACGGCCGCTGGAACAAGCTGATGATCGCGCACGGCTGCTACTGGAAGCAGTGCACGTTCTGCGACGTCACGCTCGACTACATCGCGCGCTACGACCGCGCGCCGGCCGATCTGCTGGTCGATCGGATCGAGGCGCTCATCGCCGAGACCGGGCAGACCGGGTTTCACTTCGTCGACGAGGCCGCGCCGCCCGCCGCGCTGCGCGCGCTCGCCGAGCGGCTGCTCGCGCGCAACGTCATGATCACGTGGTGGGGCAACGTGCGGTTCGAGAAGGCGTTCACGCCCGAGCTCGCCCGGCTGCTCGCTCGCTCGGGCCTGGTCGCGGTGAGCGGCGGGCTCGAGGTCGCCTCCGATCGCCTGCTCGCGCTGATGAAGAAGGGCGTCACCGTCGAGCAGGTCGCCCGCGTGACCCGCGCGTTCAGCGATGCCGGCGTGATGGTCCACGCGTACCTGATGTACGGGTTTCCGACCGAGACCGCCCAGGACACGGTCGACGCGCTGGAGCGCGTCCGTCAGCTGTTTGCCGAGGGCTGCGTGCAGTCGGCGTTCTGGCATCGCTTCACCGCCACGGTCCACAGCCCGATCGGCCGCGCGCCCGAGCTTTTCGGGATCCGGCTGCGCGCGGCTGGGCCCCCGACGTTCGCCCGCAACGACGTCGCGTTCGACGATCCGACCGGCTGCGATCACGACTTCTTCGCCGCCGGCTTGCGCAAGGCGGTCTACAACTTCATGCACGGCCTCGGGCTCGACGCCGATCCGCGGTCGTGGTTCGAGCGCCCCGCGCGGCGTGCGGCGTCCCTGCCCAAGGTCCCCCGGGTCACGGTGCCGGCGGATCTGATCCGCCGCGCCCTTGGCATCGATTCGCCGCAGGGTATGGTGCCTGACGCTTCGGAGTAACCTCCGAGGCCGGGCGGCGTGTGGGCGGCGACGGCCCGTTCATTGCAAGGCGGTTACCTCGTGACTACCTCCAACGCGCAATCCATGAACTCGCCCTGGTTGCTGGTGATCGACGACGACCCAGAAGTCCGGATGCTGCTGAGTGAGCTGTTTGCCCGAGAAGGCTTTCGCGTGGAGGTAGCAACAGACGGCGCGTCGGCGATCCTGTTCCTCGAGCAGCACGAGCCACCCTCGGCGATCATCGTCGATCTCCTGATGCCCGGCATCCTGGGGTCGAGCGTGCTGGCGTACCTGGGCAGCCGGCCCAGCCTGGAGAACGTCCCGGTCGCGATCGTCTCCGGCTCGCCGCACCTGGCGCCGCACGGCTATCAGCTGTTCCAGAAACCGCTCAAGTTTGCGCCGCTGCTCGAATTCGCCCGCAAGGCCTGCGACCCGGCCGCGCCGGTCAGCGTGATATTGTAGCGTTACACCCCGTGCTCACCGGGGTCGCTCGATGGGCGAACGAGCACGCCCGCCTAGTTGGCGTCGCTCGTGCTCGTACGTAGCAGCTCGGGGATCGAGGGACGGGCGAGGCCGAACTCGAGGTCCTCGATTCGGTCCGGGGCTTCGCGGAGCACGATGAGCCGTGCGTTCGCAGCAAACTTGCGGCTGTATTGAACGACATCGTCGCCGAGCGAGCTGCCGAATCGAGCACTCGTCATGATGATGTCAAGATAGGGACCACGACGCATCAGGGTCTCGACCGCGCCGGCGAGCGTCGTCGATACGGTCACGCGATGGCCCGCACGGAGTAATGCCGCTGACAGCGCGTGCGCCATACGCTCGTCGTCCGCGAACAGCAGAACCTCGAACGATTGCATCAGGTCTAGTTAGGCACTTTGGGCTGCGCGGAAACAAGCGTAATTGCACGCCTCTCGACTACGAGATCGTACGAGCCGCGGTGCGGCACTCCGCGAAGGTCGGGGGGAAACCTACCCGGAGACTTCTGTTAGGTTGGCCGGAGGCGCTTGACGGGCGCAGCACGTCCGGAGCTGCCAACCACCATCACGGCGGGAGATCCTCGTACCTGGCGGGTTCGTCGACGGGTGCCGGTATGGCGCATGCAGCCTGTCGAGGGGAGGTCAGCCATGACAACGCCCATGAACAGCTCCGATCCATTGTTGCGTGGAGGACGCGGCGGCGCCGATGCGGCGTCGCGCGATCCAGAGGTCCAGGCGCCCCGTTCATCGCAGTTCATCGTGCGTCCGAGCGCCGGCCCTCGAACGTACTACTTCGACGCCAAGCTCCGGCTGCTCCCCGGCGTGACGATCCCGCTACGCTCGATGCTGGTCGCGGCGAGCAAGCAACAGATCTTGATCTCGCCGGTCGGCACCCCGGAAGAAGCCGCGCAGGTCGGGATGCCGATCACCCTGGTCGCGCCGAGCCTCTTGCATCACCGGCACCTCGCGGCGGCGATCGGGCGTTACCACCCCCAGGCGCTGTGGGGGCCACCCGGGCTCGCCGAGAAGAAGCCCGAACTCGGGCCCATGCACGTGTTCGGGTTCGACGTGTGGCCGTACAGCGACGAGCTCGAGTTCGTGATCGTCCAGGGCGCCCCGAAACGCAACGAGGTGGTGTTCTTCCACCGCGCATCGCACACGATCTACACGGCGGATCTGTTCTTCAATATCCGCGAGCCCGAGGGCTTGCTGGCGCCGCTCGCGTTCCGCGCGATGGGCATCTACGGCCGGTTCGCGGCCGCGAAGATGTGGCGCCGGTGGGTCACCGACCGCGCCGCGTTCGCGCGCTCGATCGACGACATCCTGGGGTGGGACTTCGATCGCATCGTCGTCGCGCACGGCGACGTGGTCGAACAGGACGCGCGTGATCACTTCGAGGCCGCGCTGCGCGAGCTCCACCTGATCGAGTAGCCGATCGCGCGGCTACCCGGGGCGCCAGGCGACGATCGCGACGGCCCACGCACGGCGATGGCGCCGCTCACCTGGGCAGCTTCGCATCACAGGTCTCGGTGATCGAGGCCTGGCCGAGCAGCCACGCCGCGGCGGCCCTGGGCGGCGCGTGATCGTGATCGACCTGCAGGTTCGCCCGGCGGACGAGCTCGACCGGCAGCGCGCCGCGCAGCGGGGCCAGCGCGCACAGCACGCGCGGATCGTCGGCGACCCGCGGCCCGAGCAGGATCATCGCGTCGTAGCTCGGCAGCGCGGCGGCGGGATCGTCGAGCACGACGAGATCGTACGCCGCGATCCGCCCGTCGCTCGAGAACGCCGAGATCACGTCGACCTCGCCGCGCGCGACGGCCTCGTAGAGCAGCGCCGGATCGAAGCTCGCCGTGCGCCGGAACGCGAGCCCGTATGCCGTGCGCACCGCGGTCCACTCGCGGCGGCTCAGGAACTCGTAGTCGGCGCCGAGCGCCAGCGTGCCGGCGTGCGGCGCGAGATCGCCCAGCGCGTGCAGCCCGAGCCGGGTCGCGGTGTCACGCCGGACCGCGAGCGCATAGGCGTTCTGGAACCCCAGCGGCCCCAGGCTGCGCACGTGCTCGCGCGCCAGGTAGCCCTCGACCTCGGCGAGGATCTGCCAGCGCGGCGCGCCGCGATCGCGCCCGAGCTGGCTGGTCCACAGCGTCCCCGAGTAGTCGACGTAGGCGTCGAGATCGCCGTGGCGCAGCGCGTCGAACACCACGTTCGAGCCCAGGCTCTCGACCACCTCGACGGTGACGCCGCGCTGCTCGAGGCGGGCCCGCAAGAGCTCGGCGAGCAGGTACTGTTCGGTGAAGGTCTTCGCGCCGATCCGGATCCGCGTGACGAGCGGGTGGTCGGCGGGGGCGGCCACCAGCGGGGCGGCCATCCCGGGCTCGGCTCCCGGCGCCGCCAGCCGCGGCAGCACGCCGAGGATCACGGCGCCGAGGATCACGAACGCGGCGCCGGGCCCGGCGAGCTTGCCGCGTGGCCGGCGCGACACGGCGTGCTCGGTCGCCGCCAGGATCGCATCGAGGATCAGCGCGAGCACCGCCGACGCGACGACGCCGGCCAGGAGCATCGTCCAGTTGCGGGTCTGCAGCCCCGCGAAGATGTAGTTGCCCAGGCACGGCTGGCCGATCGGCGTCGCGAGCGTGGCCGCGCCGACCGTCCACACCGAGGCCGTCCGGATCCCGGCCGCGATCACCGGGGCGGCGAGCGGCAGCTCGACCAGCCGTAGCACCTGGCCCGGCGCCATGCCCATGCCGCGCGCGGCCTCGACCGTCGCCGCGTCCACGCCGCCGAGGCCCGTGATCGCGTTGCGCAGGATCGGCAGCAGCGCGTAGAGCGTGAGCGCGATGGCGGCGGGCGCGAAGCCGAACGACGACATGCCGAGGCCCAGGCCGTGGGTCGCGGCCAGCACCGGCACCATGAGCGCGAGCAAGGCCAGGCCGGGCACCGTCTGGATCGCCCCGGCGACGGTCAAGACCGGCGCGGCGAGGCGCGGCCGGCGCGCGAGCGCGACCGCCAGCGGCAGCCCGAGCGCCACGGCGATCGCCAGCGCGACGAGCACCAGCGCGAGGTGGCTCGCGAGCAGCGGCGGCAGGCCGGCCACGAGGGTGCCGAGCTCAGTGCGCATCGCCGGGCTCCGCGAGCGCGTGCAGCTGCGCGCTCTGCTGGCGCACCACCTCGACCAGCCGCGCGACGTAGTCATCCGCCGGCGCGGCCAGCAGCGCGCGCGGCGTCGCGATCTGGCGGACCTCGCCGGCGCACATCACGACGACGCGATCCGCCAGGGTCAGCGCCTCGACCATGTCGTGGGTGACGATGATCGTCGTCAGCGCCAGCTCGTGGTGGATCCGGCGCAGCTCGGCCTGCAGCGCGACCCGGGTGATCGGATCGAGCGCGCCGAACGGCTCGTCGAGCAGCAGCACCTTCGAGCGCGCCGCGAGCGCACGCGCGACCCCGATGCGCTGGCGCTGGCCGCCGGACAGCTGGTCCGGGAACCGCGTGCGGTAGACCGCGGGCGGCAGGCCGACCAGCTCGAGCAGCTCGTCGACCCGCCGGTCGATGTCGCCGCGCGACCAGCCGAGCAGGCGAGGCACCATCGCGACGTTGTCGGCGACCGAGAGGTGCGGCAGGAGGCCGGCCTGCTGGATCACGTAGCCGATCGTGCGGCGCAGCGCGACCGGATCCTCGGTGCGGACGTCACGGCCCGCGACGCGGATCTCGCCCTCGTCGGCGTCGATCAGGCGATTGATCATCTTGAGCAGCGTGGTCTTGCCGCTCCCCGATTCGCCGAGCAGCGCGACGAGCTCGCCCGCGGCCACCGCCAGCGTCGCGTGCTGCACCGCCCACGTCGTGCCATCGCGGTCGTACCGCTTCGACACGTCGGCGAGCTCGATCACGGGAGCGCGGACTCTATCAGCTCGATCCACCGCGCGCTGCATCGCAGCCCTCGGATCTGCAAGCGTGGCAATCGTGCTACCAGGCCGGCCAAGGGCGGTGCGACAATCGCCCCATGCGCGGCGTCAGCGTCGAGGTGCCGGCCCATTCGTTCGTGATTCCGTTCGAGTGCCCGTGTTGCGGCGCAGCTCCCGAGAGCGAGCTGACGATCGCGCTGGCGCCGTCCGCGCCCGGCTACGTCGGGACCGGGCCGGTGCGCCGGGTCGAGTTTCCGTATTGCCAGGCGTGCATCGCGCACGCGACCACGTGGGCGACGGCGCGCACCGTCGCATCGGGCGTCGCCTACGGGGGGATCCTCATCGGCATCGTCATCGCGGCCACGGCGCGGGTCGCGATCGGGCTCGCGGTGGCGGGGTGTGCGATCCCGATCGCGATCGGGATCGGGACCTGGATCCGGGCGCGCGCGAAGGCGGCCTGTGGTCCGGCCTGCGCATCACCGGGCGTCGCCGTGACCTACGCCGGCTGGTCGGGCGGCGCCAGCTCGTTCGCGTTCGACTCACCGACCTATACCGCGAGGTTCGCCGAGCAGAACGCCGCCACGCTGGTCAATGCCAGCCCGCAGCTCCACGCGTTGCTCGAGGGCCATCGCATCGCCCGGCTCATCGTCCCGACCCCGGCGGCGGCGGTGACCGTCGTTTCGTCGCCGCCGACCGTTGACGAGTGGATCGGCAAGCTCCTGGCCTCGCCCAGCCGCGTCGCCTGCCGCAACACCCTGCACCGCGCCCTCGACGTCGTGCACGAGCCCGACGAACGCGACCGGCTCCTCGCCGCGGCGTGCCGGCTCGAGCTCGCGCGCGTGCTCGACAAGATCGACGACCGCTCCAGCACCGCCGCCAGGCGGCTCCAGCTCGAGGCCGCGATCCTTTCGGTCCGCAGCGACAACCTGACCGACGAGCTGCGGGCCGCCATGCTGCGCGACCTCGAGGCGCGCGTGCGGGCGCTCGGCTGACGAACCCCGAACCGCTACAGCCCGCGAACCAGCTCGGCGAGCTGGGCGCGCTGCTCGCGATCGAGCCGGCCGCTCAGCGTGTGCAGGAGCCTGGCCTCCACCTCGGCGTGGCTTGCGTACGCGGCCTCGAACCGCGTGAACACGGCGACGACCGTCGAGAGCTCCGCGTTCGCCGCGGCGAGGTGATACATGCGCGCCAGGCCACCGCAGATCGCGTCGTGCGCGAGCGCCATCACATGAACCTGGTCGGTCAGGTCGGGCACGGCCTCGGACACGAACGGGAACAGGCCTTCTTCTTCGCGAGCGAAGTGCAGGAACAGGAGCTCGCGAAGCTCGCGGAGGCGCGTCACCAGCGCGAGCGCCAGGCCGTCGCCGTCGTCGCGGTCGAGCGCGCGGATCGCCACGCCGAGCGCGAACACGCGACGGTTGATGTCGGCGTGGTCGTGCGCGAGATCTTGAACCGGATCGATCATGACCGTGGCGTGGCGACCTCGAGCACCCGGAGGTAGGCCAGACCCAGGATCAATGTATCACCTCGTCCCACTGCTGACGCGCTACCGAGCGGGCGCCGGGCAGGGAGCGAGGCATCGATCACGGTGCTGCGCGCCGCCTCGCGCTGGTCTGGTGGGTCACGCCGCGCCGCGACGAGCGCCTGGGGGCACCGGTGGGGCCCCTCGGGGCCTGGCTCCGTGCGCCGGTGCGCGTGCGTGCTTGCCACAGTGGTTCATTTTGATCGCGCAGGGCGCCGGATCAGAGGGCGTGATCGACGGGCCACGATTTGCATGCAGCCGTATCCAAGCCCGTGCCGCCTACCAACCAGCCTCGCGTCGAAGCCACCGTCACCAGCACACCCTCCCGGCGCCGTGAGCGCGGCCCCGACCAGACCCCGACGCTCCCGCTCCGGCGCACCTATCGTGCGCTCGACCAGACCCCGACGCTCCCGCTGGCGCCGGTGGAGATCGAGGCGATCTTGCACAACGTCCAGATGTCGAGTGCGGCACCGGAGGACGTGGCCGCCACGCGCACCGTCGAGAGTGTCCGGATCGCGCTGGGCAGCTCGGAGCTCTCTCCGATGGTGCCCGACAGCCCCTCCGCGCGCGGTCCGCGCCGTGCGCGCGAGACCTTGGCGCTCGACCAGATCAAGATCGATCCGGACGCGCCCACGCCGTACCTGCGCAAGCGCTGAGCCGGGACCGAGCCCGGATCTCGCGCGCACGCGAGGTGGAGGCTAGGGATGCTTGGTCCCGGTGAAGCTGGCCGCGCCGATCGGCTCGCGCGAGGACGCGGAGGCCATCGAGCCGGACCAGCGGCCGGCGCGCAGCTCGTCCATCGAGCCGTCGCCATCGCGGTCGACGCCATCGGCCGCACCGGTGACCTCGAGCGCGAGCGGCGTGACGTCGATCTCGGCGATCCGCGCGTAGATCTCGCTCGCGATCGCGGCCATGCCTGCGCGGCACGCCGTGAGGTACAGCGCCGCCGATCCGAAGCCGATGCGGTCGGCGAACAGCGCGCCGAGCGAGGTGCAATCGACCAGCGTCGCGAGCGCGGTCGCGAGGTCACGCGCCGTTGGCTCGACGCTCGCGATCACCGCATGGTCGAGCCCGAGCCGTAACAGGGCGCCGTACGGCAGGCCGTGCGCGTGATCGCCGATCGTGACGTGCCCCGCGGCGTCGAGGGCGACGTGCGTACCGACCACGATGTCCGCGAGCCCGCCGTCTGCCAAGCCGACGGTGATCGGCGTGGCGCCCACGTCGAAGCGTGCCGCGGTGATCGTCCGGATCGCCGCGCCATCGCCGTTGATCTGCAGCGTCTCGATCGTGCCGACGTGCGTGGCGATCCGGGACAGCCCCCCGGCGATCGCGACGATCCCGGCGGTGAAGCGCGGTGCGATGGCGGCGATGCGCTCGTTGAGGTAGGCGGCGACGTACGGTGCGGCAAAGCTCGCGACCGTCTTCACCGTGCCATCGGGCAACGTCGCGATCATCCGATCGACGAAGTAGCGGGTCGGGTCATCGGGGCCATCCGTCGCCGCGGCCAGCGTGGCGATCACCGGATCGACCGCGGGGGGGATCGGGAGATCGAGCGTGCTGGTGACCACGAAGGTCCCGGCGGGGCTGGTGGGAACGGTCGACGGTGGCGCGGCATCGAGCCCGGGCCCCGGCAAGGCCGCGCTGCAGCTCGCGAGCAAGGCAACCATGGAAAGGACAGGCAAGCAGCGAACAGGATGGCAGGACGACATGAGGAACTCTCCGGAAGGGGTGATCTGCCCGGGCGAGCAGCAACGTTCGTGCCGCGCGTGGAGGTCGCCGCGCGCGAGGCGGCCAGGACGTGATTCTCCGTCGAGGATCGGCCGCGGCGAGGCGCGGGGGCAGGTGTCCGGCGCTGTCCGGGATCTGGCCGGATCACGGACATCGCGTCCGCGGGCCGGACAATCCGGACAGCCGCTAGTAGATCAGCGCCATCAGCCGCTCGGGGTCGTCGGTCTCGATCCAGTCCACGCCCAGCGCGACCAGGCGCTGGGCCTCGGCCGCCGTCGCGGCGCTCGCGGCGATCCGCTTGCCGGTGGTCGAGCCGAGCGGGAACAGCGTGTGGGTGCCGACCGCGATGCCCTGGCGGTGCAGCCGCCGCACGGTGTCGGCGCCGATCAGGGTGTGCTCGGCACCGACCACGCGCGTCGTGACGAACCGGCTGATCAGGTGGGTGTCGAGGATCCGGCTGAGCACGCGGCGCGCGTTGTGGCCGGGACGCCGATCGTCCGGATCGCGATGCCCGGCCCAGGGCGGCAGGCGATCGAGCAAGCCGCGCGCGAAGTTGAGCATGCCGTCGTCGAAGCAGAACCCGAGGGCCAGGGTCGGGCGTGCCCGGCCGGCCGCCCGCAGCTTGCGCGGGTCGAACGAGGTGACGATGACCCGGTCGTCGGCGTTGGCCTCCGCGATCACGCGCGCGACGATCGCGCCGACCTCGACCTGCCACCACGTGGGGCGGTCGAGCTTGAGCTCGATGTTGATCGCGACCTTGCCGGCGACCTCGGCCAGGACCTCGGCGAGCAGCGGGATCGGCTCGTCGCGCTCGTAGCGGGCGACGACCGGCGCGCCGTGGGCATCGCGGCCCATCGGGAGCTCGCGCCGGATCCGCCGCCGCGACAGCTGGTCCCACGTCAGATCGATCACGCCGCCGGGCGTGCCGGTCAGGCGCTCGAGGTCTTGGTCATGCACGACGACGGCGTGGCGATCGCGGGTCAGCCGGACGTCGAGCTCGATCGCCGGAACGCCCAGCGCGACGGCGCGGCGAAACCCGGCGAGCGTGTTCTCCTGGTGCAGCGCGGGGATGCCGCGGTGACCGACCACGATCGGCCGGTGCTTGCCGGCGAGGAACGGGTTGGCGGCGGACGGGAGCACGTCCCATCACCGTAGCATCGGGTGTTCGACCAGCCTGCCGTCAGATGCCCCGGCCCCCGCGCGGCAGCACGCGCACGGACACGGCGGTCGCACCCAGCCGACGGATGAGCTCGGCCTCCCACGCCCAATCGCGGCGCTCCACGCAACAGTACAGGTTGAAGGCAGCCGTGGCGTGCTCCGGGAAGGTGTGTACGGTCAGGTGCGATTCCTGGAGCATCCACAGCCCGGTGATCCCGGCCTCGCCCGGGAACACCTTCCACAGCGCCGGGGCCGCCGGCCGAAGGTCGAGCTCGCGCACCACGTCGTCGAACAGCCGGCGCAGCACCGCCTCGCTCATCAGCGCCGCGGGCGCGCAGCCGATCGCGTCGATGACCCACTCCGTGCCGACGGTGATCTGGGGGACAGCGTGGTTCATGGTTCCTCTGCGTGCGCGCGTCTCATGCTTTTCGCACGTGGGCGTCGCCCGTCAAGACCACGCCGCCGGGTACGGCGCCGCCGATCACGGCTTGAGGATGATGCCCTCGCCGTTCTTGCCGTTCATCTTGACGACGACGGGCCGGTCCGTGCGCAGGTGGCGGACGTAGGTGGTCTCGCGCACCGCGGGCGCGGCGCCGAGCCAGGCCCAGTCGATGAAGCCGTCGCCCGCGTCGGGGTTGACCGTGAAGTAGCCGACGTCGAACGAGGTCAGGTTCTGGAAGAAGTGGGTGCCCTGCGACGGCGTGACCTTGAAGTCGGCGAACCCGGCCTCGACGATCACCCGCGCTCCGGAGATCTGCTCCCAGGTCACCGGGATGCCGAGCCACGGATCGGCGGACCCCCAGCGGCCGACGCCGACGAGCAGGTAGGGCCGGCCGGCGAGCTCGGCGTTACACTGCGCGATCTCGGCGGCGGCCTGGCGGCTCGACCCACGGTCGAAGCGCTGGCGATCGACGACGACGATGTCATGGATCTCGTCGATCCGGCCGTTGCCAAGCACGCTGTCCGAGCGGCACAGCAAGAGGCTCGGGTCGACCTCCTCGATCACCAGCTCGAGCATCTCGTGGGACAGCGCGAGCGGGCGGAGCTGGAGGAAGGCGAGCTCGCGCCGGTCGAGATCGACGGCGAACTCGATCTCGACCGGACCGCCCATGCCCCAGCGGCCGATCATGAGCAGGCGCTCGAGCAGGGTCGCGAGCGGAAAGCTATCGTGCTTGAGGATCGAGGCGAAGCTGACCACGCGGACGCCGGGCCGCGAGATGCCGTCGTAGATCGCGTCGTTCTCGCGCGAGTAGGTCGAGCCGAGGGCGGCGAGCGTGCCGTCGGCCTCGGCCGCGTCGAGCTCGTAGCGCGACTCGCGCATCCCCGTGTCGCCGTCGAGATCGAGCGCCCAGAACGCGCGCTGGGTGTTCGCGAGGATGTCCTTGACCGACGAGAACTGCACGAGGTGCTGCGGGTAGCGCGGGCAGAACCGCAGGCAGCTGCCCTCGGCGACGACGCTCTTGCCCAGGCCGAGCGCGATCGCGGCGATGCCGTCGTTGGCGACCAGGGGCGGCGTCGGGTAGAAGTTGTGCGAGCGCGCGACGCCGGCCAGGTTCGGATAGAACCGCGTCCCGTGCGGCGCGCCGACGATGCGCTGCACGATCACCGCCATCTTCTCTTCCTCGAGCCGGTACGGCGTCGCCGCGATGTAGTCCTTGGCCTGGCGCGAGAACATCGAGGCGTAGACCCGGACGATCGCGCCGATCAGCTGCTCGAGCCGCGCCTCGGGGCTGCCCGCGCGGTTCGCGAGCATGAACGTCTCGTAGATCCCGGCGAACGGCTGGTGCTGCGAGTCCTCGAGCAGGCTCGACGAGCGCACCGCGAGCGGGTAGTCGAGCCGCGGCAACAGCGCCGCGAGATCCTCGTACACGTCGCGTGGAAGCCGTGCGGCGAGGAACCGGCGCTCGAGCTCGGCGTCGTCGGTGCTGTGCATCGCGACGGCG
Organism: Cumathamnion decipiens; assembly: GCA_032356425.1. Taxonomy (NCBI): domain Eukaryota; phylum Rhodophyta; class Florideophyceae; order Ceramiales; family Delesseriaceae; genus Cumathamnion; species Cumathamnion decipiens. The sequence continues at coordinate 66,454 of JAUKWE010011113.1, read as the reverse complement.
CGCAGATCGTTGTCTTCGATGAACCGGTCGAACACGTCGGTCGCGAGCACGACCGCGGCGGGGACGGTCACGACCGCGTCGAGGCCCAGGGTGATCGGCCTTTGGCCGAGCAGCATGCGCATGAACGCCAGGCCGCGCGCCTTGCCGCCCAGCGAGCCGCCCCCGATGCGATGGAAGTCGTGGCGCGGATCGAACGCGGTGCGATCGAAGTCCGCGACGGCGACCATGCTCCGGTCGCGGCGATAGCGCGTGATCTTCTCGACCAGGTAGGTGCGCACGCTCTCGGGATCGGGGAAGTCGGAGACCTTGCGCGGCCGGAGCTCGTCGGCGAGCGCGAACTCGGTGCGCGCCTTGAGCCAGCTCGAGAAGTGGTTGCGCGCGGCGTGGTAGGCGATGCTGTCGGCGGGCGCCGCGCCCAGCCACTCCTCGAGCGACTTGAGATCGTGCGCCATCCCGACCATCGCGCCGTTCGGGCGGCGAAACACGAAGTCGCCGAACCCGAAGTAGTCGATCATGAAGCGGCGGAGATCGGCGAGCAGCGTCGCGGAGCCCTTGCGCAAGAACGTGGCCCCGACCTCCGCGGCACCTTCGGCGTGCGCGGGGTTCGACGACTGCAACAGCACCGGGACATCGGGCCAGCTCGCGCGGACCCGGCGCGCGAAGTCGAGGCCCGCGGTGGGGGACAGCTTGCCGTCGGCCGGGAACTCGATGTCGGAGATGACGCCCAGCACGTCGCCTTCGAACCTCGCGAACGCCTCCCACGCTTCCTCGTAGGTGCTGCACAACAGGATCTTCGGGCGGGCACGCATCCGCATGATCCGGTCGGACACGTTGACCGCCTCGGAGATCAGCCGGCGCGAGTGGTGGAGCAGCTCGGCGTAGATCACCGGGAGGAACGACGAGTAGTAGCGGACGTTGTCCTCGATCACGAGGATCACCTGCACGCCCATCGCCTGGGTGTCGTGCACGACGTTGCGGCGATCCTCGACGTACTTGACGATCGCCAAGAGGATGCGGGCGTCGCCCTGCCACAGGAACACCTTCTCGACGTCGGACAGATCGCGGTGCGCGGCGAACGTCTTGACCTCGCGCGCGTCGAACGCGAGCAGCACGACCGGGATGCCCAGGCCCAGCGCCTTGACCCGGCGCGCGAGCTCGGCGCCTTCCATGTCGCCCAGGTGGAGCCCGCTGATGATGAGGTTGAACCGGCTCGGCTCGCGGACCAGCTCGAGCGCCTCGCCGCCGGTCGACACCGTGGTGATCCCCGGCCCGTAGTGCAGGTCGAGGTTGCGGAACTCGCCGACGACGCGCTCGCCGATCTGGCCGGCTTCTTCGAGCACGAACGAGTCGTAGGGGCTGGCGACCAGCAGGATGTCCATGATGCGGTGCCGCATCAGCTGGTGGAAATCCTGCAGCCCGCCTCGGGGCGTCATGGCAGGAGCTTACCCCGAGAGCTCACCGGGTGAACGCAGGGCGAAGCGCCATGCCTACACGATGCCCTGATCCATCATCGAGTCGGCGACCTTGAGGAAGCCAGCGATGTTCGCGCCGCTCACGTAGTTGCCGGACACGCCGAACCGATCGGCGGTCGCCACGCACGCCTTGTGGATGCTCTTCATGATCACGCGCAGCCGATCATCGACCTCCTCGCGCAGCCAGCCGTAGCGCATGCTGTTCTGCGCCATCTCGAGGCCCGACACCGCGACCCCTCCGGCGTTCGCCGCCTTGCCGGGGCCGTAGAGGATGCCCGCGTGGACGAACTGGCCGACCCCGTCGAGGTTGGTCGGCATGTTGGCGCCCTCCGCGACGACGTAGACCCCGCCGCGCAGGAGGTTCGCCGCGTCCTTGCCGCCGATCTCGTTCTGCGTCGCGCACGGGAACGCGCACGCCGCCTTGTGCGACCACAAGGGGTTGTGATCGAGCGTGCGATCGACCGGGACGTAGGTCGCCGTCTTGTACGCGGCGGCGTACTCCTCGATCCGGCCGCGGCGGACGTTCTTGAGCGTCATGACGAACTTGAGCTTGTCGCGATCGATGCCGGCCTCGTCGTGGATGTAGCCGGCGGAGTCCGACAGCGTGACCGGCCGCGCGCCCAGATCGAGCAGCTTCTCCACGGTGTACTGCGCGACGTTGCCCGAGCCCGACACCAGGCACGTCTTGCCCTCGAGCGTCTCGCCGCGGGTGTGCAGCATCTCGGCGGCGAAGTACACGCAGCCGTAGCCGGTCGCCTCGGGCCGGATCAGCGAGCCGCCCCAGTTGAGCCCCTTGCCGGTGAGCACGCCCGTGAACTCGTTGCGCAGCCGCTTGTACTGGCCGAACAGGTAGCCGATCTCGCGGCCGCCGACGCCGATGTCACCGGCGGGGACGTCGGTGTTGGGGCCGATGTGGCGCGCGAGCTCGGTCATGAAGCTCTGGCAGAACCGCATCACCTCGTGGTCGCTCTTGCCCTTCGGATCGAAGTCCGAGCCGCCCTTGCCGCCGCCCATCGGCAGGGTCGTGAGCGAGTTCTTGAACACCTGCTCGAACGCCAGGAACTTCAGGATCCCGAGGTTCACCGATGGGTGGAACCGCAGGCCGCCCTTGTACGGCCCGATCGCGCTGTTCATCTCGATCCGGAAGCCGCGGCTGATCTGGACGCCGCCGCGGTCGTCGACCCAGGGCACCCGGAACAAGAGGACGCGCTCCGGCTCGATGATCCGCTCGAGGATCTTGTTGTGGCGATACTCGGGATGACGTTCGAGCACGAGGGTGAGCGAGTCCGCGACCTCCTGCACCGCCTGGTGGAACTCGGGCTCCGCCGGGTTCTTCGCCTTGACGTCGGACATGAGCGTCGATACGTAGTCCTTCATCCCCGGACGATACCCCACGCCCGCAGCATCTCGGGGGGCCACTTCGTTCGCCGGCCGATCACGTCGCGTCGCGTCACGTCGGTCACCGTCCCTTTTACGCTTCCACCGCGGGCAGCTTGGGGGGCTTCGCCTTGCCCGCGGCGTCGAACGTCACCATCCCGAACGGGCGGATCGGCCGGTCTTCGATCCGGAACACGAACAGCCGGCGCTTGGGTGGATGCATGAGGTAGAGGTACTGCGCCTCGAAGCACAGCGGGTTCGTCGCCGGGTCGCAGGTCGCGACGATGCCGTCGAACTGGCCACCGAAGAACCCGATCGGATCGGCACAGCGCTCGGCCCTCTCGAGCGCGACCCAGCCTTCCGGGCAGCCCTCGACGTACTGCGCGGCGAACCGGTCGAGGTCACCCTTCATGCTCAGGATCCGCCGCAGCAGCACGCGGCCGAGTTGCTGCGGATCGCTGTTGTTATCGTTCCACACACCTTTCCACGTCCCATCCGAGGACGTGTACGCGACGATCGCTCGAGTACTCACGGTCCTGACAATACACAGATTGCTCGGAGATCGTACCGACATGTGCACAGTTGTCGCGATCTGCTGACGAAGGCGCGCCGGCTGTGACTCCCGCGCCGCGCGACGAGCGCGAGGGCACAGCCGATCGCACCGCCATGCCTCAGGCAGGGCAGTTAGCGCGGCACCGCCGTTGCACAACATCGAGGCACCCCCATGCAAGGAGATTTGCGATGCGTATGACCCTCTGGACTTCGATGATCGCGGCGACGCTCGCGAGCGGCGCCGGCTGCCACAAGAAGGACGACTCGGCCAAGGCGATGGACAAGGCCGCGACATCGGCGGCCAAGGCGCAAGAGGACATCAACGACCAGGCCAAGGACGTCGCCAAAGAACAGAAGGACGTCAACAAGGATCAGCAGAACCTGGCGAAGGACCAGGCCGACGTCGCCAAGCAGCAGGGTGAGCTGAACACGGCCCAGACCGAGCTCGCCCAGGCGCGCGAGCGCTACGGGGTCGCGGCCAGGCAGCGGCTGGCGAACCTCGACACCAAGCTCGGCCAGCTCGAGGCCAAGGCCGGCGCCGGCGCGAAGGACACCGCCGCCAAGCTGCGCGTGCGGCGCGACGCGGTCGCGGCCAGGCTCGATGCGATCGCCACCCAGGCGCAGGCCGGCTGGGACGCCTTCAAGAAGGACGTCGACGACGGCTTCGACAAGCTCGAGAAGGACGTCAACGACGCGCTTGGCAAGTAGCGCGCGGCGTGCCCGGCCCGCGAGCGTTTTGCGCGGCCGCGCCGTATAGTCGCGGGCGTGACCACCACCGCCGAGCTGGGCGTCGCGCAGCTGCGCTACTCCGATCGGTTCGTACGCGAGCTGCCCGGCGATCCGCGCGACGACAACCGGATCCGCCAGGTGCTCGGCGCGTGCTACTCGCGGGTGGCGCCGACCGCGGTGCCCGCGCCCGAGCTGCTCGCGCTCGTTCCCGAGGTCGCCGCGCTGATCGAGCTCGATCCGCAGGTGACGCCGGAGCTGGTCGACGTGCTCGCCGGCAATCGCGTCGTGCCGGGGATGGCCCCGTATGCCGCGTGCTACGGCGGTCATCAGTTCGGCACCTGGGCCGGCCAGCTCGGTGACGGCCGCGCGATCACCCTGGGCGAGGTCGCCACTTCGGGCGGCCAGACCTGGGAGCTCCAGCTGAAGGGCGCGGGGCCGACGCCGTACTCGCGGCGCGCCGACGGCCGTGCGGTGTTGCGCTCGTCGCTGCGCGAGCTGGTGTGCAGCGAGGCGATGTATCACCTCGGCGTGCCGACCACGCGCGCGCTCTCGCTGGTCACCACCGGCGAGCCGATCCAGCGCGACCTCCTCTACGACGGCCACCCGGCGTACGAGCCCGGCGCCGTGGTGTGCCGCGTCGCGCCGTCGTTCCTGCGGTTCGGCAGCTACGAGATCCACGCCGCGCGCGACGATCACGACACCCTGCAGAAGCTCGTGCGGTTCACCCTCGAGCGCTACTACCCCGCGTACGCCCACGGCGACCGGCTCGACGTCGCCGGGTTCTTCGCGGAGGTCGGCCAGCGCACCGCGTGGCTGGTCGCCGAGTGGATGCGCGTCGGGTTCGTGCACGGCGTCATGAACACCGACAACATGTCGATCCTGGGCCTCACGATCGACTACGGCCCGTACGGCTGGCTCGAGTCGTTCGATCTCGACTGGACCCCGAACATCACCGACGCCTCGGGCAAGCGCTACCGGTTCGGCAACCAGCCCGCCGTCGCGCGGTGGAACCTCGCCCAGCTCGCCCGCGCGCTCGCGCCGCTGGTCGATGATCCCGAGCCGCTGCGCCGCACGATCGATGGGTTTGCCGCCGACGTGGCGTCGCTGCATCGCCACACCTCGCTGCGCAAGCTCGGCCTGGCGGGGCGGCGCGAGACCTGGGCCGAGGACGACGAGCTGCTCGCGTCGCTCGGCGCCCTGCTCGCCGAGATCGAGACCGACATGCCGCTGTTCTTCCGGCGGCTCGCGCGCGTGCCGGTGCGCGATGTCGCGGCGGGGTTCGCGACGCTGCGCGACGCCTGCTACACGCCCGACGCGATCACGCCGATCCAGCACGCGATGCTCGGCACGTGGCTCGAGCACTATGCGGCGCGCGCCCGGGTCGAGGCGGCGATCGAGCAGATCGACGACGCCGAACGTGGGCGCCGGATGGACGCGGTCAATCCGCTCTACGTCCCGCGCAACTACCTCGTGCAGCAGGTGATCGAGGCGACCGAGCGCGGCGATCGCCAGGCCTTGCCCGAGCTCCTGGGCGTGCTCCGTCAGCCCTACGACGAGCAACCGGGTCGCGAGCGGTTCGCCGGCAAGCGCCCCGACTGGGCGCGCCACCGGCCGGGCTGCTCGATGCTGTCGTGCAGCTCGTGATCGCGTCGCGGCAGCCGATATGCCGCAGGTAGCAGATCGTCAGACACCACCTCCATTGTTGCGAGCTACGGGATGGTGAATCGCTGTGGGGGCAGCGAAATAGTCAGGGATCGACGTTCAAACCCAGGGCAGGTTCGGGCATCATTTGATAGATCTACCGGGATCACGCACTTCGACAGGGTAGGCTGATGACCATGAGGGTGTCGCGGAAGTGGGGGATCTAGGTTGGTGCGTGCATGTATGGCGCAGTCTCTCAGCTCGGGATCCTGGTCACCAGGGCTGGACCTGCAGCTTGCTCCAGGGAGATCGACGCCCTGCGCGTGGCGGACCTGTACGCAAGGTTGTATACGCGACCCCGAGGCCGCCCCGGCGCGGACCGTTGCCGGGGATCCGCTGCACGCAGATCCGCGATCGCACCGGCCGCACATCGCCGCGACGCGCCTTGCGGTCAAGACTGCCGAGGCCGGAATTCGTGAGGAACTATGCCCAAGTCGCTCGTAGCTCGTGTTCGGCTGATGTACCTGCCGTTCGATGTGATGTTCGGCGTCATGCTCCCCTTGGCGCTGATCAAGGGGATCGAGTCGGCCGATTTCGAGTATGCGTGCTTCGTGCTCTACGGTCTTGGCCTCGTGCGCACGGCCATGATCATGCTCGCGTTCGGGTGGGTCCTCGCACCGATCGCCCGCTGGACCGAGTCGCCGCCCGCCCGTCCCGACGCGCGAGAGATCCACGCCATCTATGAGCGGATCCAGCGTGCGCCCTACACGCTCGGACTGTGGACCGGATGGCTGTGGGCGATCCAGCTGGTCATCGGTTCAGTCGTGCTGTTGTATGTGAACCCGGACCGCGCCGACCTCGCGCCGCGCGCGATGGTGACGGCCGGGCTGGTTGCCGGCTCCGTCTTCCTGGGCAACATCCCGTTCACGATCCCGCTGATCTCGCTCTGGCTGAAGGATTCGGCCCGTCGCTTGTTTGCGATTGCCCAGGGGGCCGCCATTCCTGTGCACCGCAACCAGAAGTCGCTGAAGGTCAAGCTGGTCCTGCTGACGGCGATCATCGGGCTGACCGGGGCGGTGTGGATGGCCGCGACCACCTACACCACCGATACCGAGCGTGCCACGCTCGCGGCGCGCTCGCAGTGCGCGGTGACCGCCGCGGACCTGGCACGAGCGCTCGGCCCGGTCGCGCCGTCCGACGCCGCGACGCTGGCCCGGCTCGCCAGGGAGTACAGCATGCCCGGGATCGTGGCATCGATCGCGAACAGTAGCGGCGTGGTCCTCGTGGGAGAGCGCAAGCTGTCGCCCAGGCTGGCGGCGTGGCTCGCGTCGCAGGCCTCGGCGCCCGCGCAAACCCGCACGGCGACGGAGGCCAGCGCACGGGACAGCGCGGTCGTGGCCCGCGCGGCCGCGTCCAACGGCCTGGTCGCCGTCGTGGCGGCGCAGATCACCGAGTGGTCGTCGACCTCCCTGGTGATCACGCTCGTCATGTACTTCCTCGTGATCCTGTCGTGGGCTCCGATGTGTGCCTACTTCCTCGCCCTCGACGTCGTTCGCCCGCTCCAGGAGATCACGCGGGCCGTCCAGCAGATCACGAAGGTCGGCAAGCTGGATGAAGTGTCGGCGATCCCGGTGACCCATGACGATGAGACCGGCACGCTCGCGGTGACCTTCAACGAGCTGCTCGACATGCTGCGCGATCTCAGCACCGCGGCCGGTGCGCTGGCGAAGGGCGATCTCCAGATCCGGCTCGTCGGCGAGGGCGATGTCGCGGTCGCGTTCCGCGCGATGATCGAGAGCCTGGGCCGGATCGTTCGCCAGATCCACGAGACGTCGATCTTGCTCGCCGCCGAGGCGACGGAGAGCTACGCCTCTTCCCAGGAGCAGGAGGCCGCGGCGGCCTCGCAATCGACCGCGATGGTCGAGATCCGCCAGACGATGGAGTCCTTGTTCGAGGCGGCAGCCCACGTCTCGGAGTCGGTCCGCGGGGTGTTGTCCAACGCCGAGCGGACGCTCGAGACGACCGACCGGATGGCGATCCGGATCGGCGATCTGACGACGCACGCCGGGCGCATCGGCGAGATCCTCGAGACCATCCGGGACATCTCCGACCGCAGCGATCTGCTCGCGCTCAACGGCGCGCTCGAGGCGAGCCGGGCGGGCGAGTCCGGCCGCGGGTTCGGGCTGGTCGCCGCCGAGATGCGCCGGCTCGCGGAGCGCGTGATGACCTCGGTGCATGACGTGCGGTCGCTGGTCGGCGATATCCGCGCATCGGGATCGTCGACGATGATGGCGACCGAGGACAGCAAGAAGCTGGCGGCGAGCACGACCGACGCGGCGCGCCAGATCACGATGATCACCCAGCAGCAGCGCAGCGGCACCGAGCAGGTCCTGCTGAGCATCCGCGAGATCGAGGAGACGCTGTCACAATCGGTGGCCGCGATGGGACAGACCCGGTCATCGGCCGAGCAGCTCAAGACCCAGGCCGACAAGCTGTCGAGCCTGGTGCGGGCCTTCCAGATCGAGAAGCCGAAGGCGTGAGCGAACTCCAGGGCCGGAGGCTACGGCCTGGCCGTCGTGTCGAGTAGCTCCTTCAGCTCCTTGTGCCAGAACACGCCCCAGGTGTGGGTGCCGTGGCCGTGGGTCGATGCGGAGGCCGGGATCAGGAGGAACTTGCCGTGCTTGACCCGCTTGATCAGCTGCTCGGCGATCGCCAGCTCGGGTGGGTTGATGAAGTCGTCGGCGCTGTTGACGAACAGCACCGGTGCCGTGATCTTCTCGAGCTCGGCGGACGGATCGTAGTCGCGCGACGCCGCGACCGCGTAGAGCACGTCGTTGGCGTCGTGGGTCGCGAGGAACCTGGCCTCGCCGTCCTCGACGTCCTGGTCGGCGGCGTCGCGGGTCGGCAGCCGCGCTTGGTCAGCGATCGGCGCCGAGCCGGCGATCGTCATGAGGTGGCTCGCGGAGAGCAGCGCGGCGCGCGGCTGCCTGGTGTACTCGCCGTTGTTCCAGTCCGGATCCTGCCGGATGCCGTCGATCAGCATCTTGCGCCACTGGCGGTTGCGGCCGGCGATCTGCTGCGGCAGGCAGGCCAGCGGCATGACGGCGTCCATGATCGCGGGCCACTTCTCCGCCCACATCCAGGCGTGCATGCAGCCCATCGACGTGCCCATCACCAGCCGCAGGTGAGCGACCTTGAGGCCGTCGACCACGAGGGCGTGCTCGGCCTCGACCATGTCGGCGTAGCCGTAGCGCGGGAACCGGGCGTGGAGGCCGTCCGACGGCTTGGACGAGTCGCCGTGACCGATGTCGTCGGGCAAGATCACGTAGGTGCGCGTGAGATCGAGCGGCTGGCCAGGGCCGAACAGCACGTCGGCGAACTGCTTGCGCGCGAACTGCTGCCCCGAGCCGGTCGTGCCATGCATCACCAGGACGGCGTTGGTGACGTGGCCAGCCGCGTCGCGCTTGGCCGTGCCGAGGGTCATGTAGTGGATGCGCAGCTCGGGCAGCTTGTCGCCGCTCGTGAACGCAAAGTCCTTCACCGTGAAGTCGCCCGGGACCGGCATCATGCCGGCGATCGGCTGGGGCGCGGCCGGCGGCGGGCCCGGGGGATGCGCCGGTGCCGGTGCCGGTGCCGGGGTAGGCGCGGCCGGTAGGGGGGGCGGCGGTGGCTTCGGCTCGTCGTGAGACTTGCGACATGCGACGAGCAAGGCGAGGACGACGAGGCGCTTCATGGCTCGACGCTAGCCCGGATCGCGACGGCGATGGCGACGTGGATCACACGACTACGGACCTGGGGCCCACCTACTTCCCGGCACCGAACCACACGTTGTTACACATGTTTCCGTGAAAGCCTATCCTGAATACAGCAGCCTCGTGACTGGTTTTGTATAACAATGGGGCCAGACATGATGCGCGGCGCCGCAGCCGGAGACGCGGATGACCGCACGAGGGTCGAGCGTCGCGATCCGCTCGTGGGGACGGTCCTCGATCAGCGGTTTCGCATCGAGCGCCAGCTCGCCGCCGGCGGGTTCGGGGCGATCTATCGCGCGACCGACCTGCCCGCCGATGCCAAGGTCGCGCTCAAGGTGCTCCATCCAGAGCTCGCGGGCGACCCGATGGTGGTTGCGCGGTTCCGTCGCGAAGGCAAGATGCTCGCGAACCTGCGCGATCCGCACACGATCACCGCGTACGAGCTCGGCGAGGCACCCGACGGCACGCTCTACATCGTGATGGAGCTCCTGCACGGCGAGAGCCTGTATCAGCGGTTCCGTGGCGGCGGTCCCTTGCCGTGGTCTCGGGTCGTGCACATCGCGCGCGGCGTGTGCAGCTCGCTCGCCGAGGCGCACACGCTGGGGATCGTGCACCGCGATCTCAAGCCGGCCAATATTCACCTCGAGACGTACGGCGACGATCCGGACTTCGTCAAGGTCCTCGACTTCGGCATCGCGAAGATCCTCCAGGGCGGTGACGAGCGCAACGAGCTCACGCAGACCGGCCACATGATCGGCACGGTCGATTACATGTCACCGGAGCAGATGGTCGGCGGCGAGATGACGCCGGCGAGCGACATCTACACGCTTGGCGTCGTGATCTACGAGATGATCAGCGGCCACACGCCGTTTGCCGATGCCAAGTCCGCGACGGCGATCCTCGCGGCGGTGCTCACCCAGACGCCGGAGCCGCTCTCGCGCTACGCTCCGGTGCCGCCCGCGCTCGAGCAGATCGTCGCGCGCTGCCTCGAGCGCGAGCAGCCGAACCGGTTCACCGACATCACCGAGCTCGCCGCGGCGCTCGCCGCGGTGGCCGCCGGAGGCTTCGCGCAGCCGGGCCCACCAGCAGTTCCGTCGACCGGCTTCGAGCCGCCCAGGCTGTCGGCCGAGGCGACGCGGATCGACGTGCGGTTCTCGGAGTCGTCGCAGCCGGTGCTCGATGCCCGCGGTCCACGCTACCGGGCGGCCGAGCCGTTCGCGCCGGCACCGGCAGCGATCCCGCAGCCGTACCCCCCGCCGGGGTTCAGCGGCTACGTGGCTCCGGCGGGCCAGTCCGCGTACGCCCTCGGCTCGCATCCGGCGATCGATGCCAGCGGCCGGCCCACCCCGCAGCCGATGCTGAACGGTCAAGGCCCCCCACCGGGGCTCGATGGTGCGGCCTGGCATGGTGCGCAGCTCGGGCCGGCGGGTGCCGGATCGCGGGTGCGCGCCACCACGTACAACTACGACATGACCGCGGTTGCCACGCGTGACACCCTGGTACGTCGCCTCATCTGGGGCGCCCTGTTTGTCGTCGCGATGCTCGTGCTCCTGATCGTCAGCCGCTAGGCACCGCCCGGCCGTTTTCCCCAGAGGTTCGCGGGGCTTACGGCCCCGGAGCGATCCGCGCTGGTAACCGGCCCTCGCGTCGCGCGTATCCAGGTCATGATGAAGCGCGTGGCTCTGACCTGTCTTTCCGCGTTATCGGTGTTTGCCGTGTGGAGCATGGGCTGCGAGCCCGCGAAGTCGGCGCCGCCGGTGACCGCGAAGCCGATGATCGATCCCCAGGGGCCCCGCGAGGTCGCGATCCTCGCCGGCGGCTGCTTCTGGGGCATGGAGAAGGTCATGCGCGAGGCGCCCGGCGTGGTGTCGATCGAGGTCGGTTATGCCGGTGGCAAGTCGACCAACGTCTCGTACCACGACGTCTCGAGCGGTGACACCGGCCACGCCGAGTCGGTCCGCATCGTGTTCGATCCGCACCAGATCTCGTACGCGGACTTGCTCGCGCACTGGTACTTCCGCGGTCATGACCCGACGACGCTGGATCGCCAGAACAACGACGTCGGCACGCAGTACCGCTCCGAGATCTTCGCGACCTCGGACGAGCAGCGCAAGGTTGCCCTTGCCGTGAAGGCGCGGGTCGACAAGGCCGGCAAGTGGAGGCGACCGATCGTCACGCGGATCGAGCCCGCGACGACGTGGGTGCGCGCCGAGGACTATCACCAGGACTACTTGATCAAGAACCCGAACGGCTACAACGACCACTGGCTGCGCGACTTCGACTTCTAGGCGATCCGATTCGTGGTGTAGTCCGGGCATGCCCGTCGTTCGCCACCGCTTCACCAGCCGCGTCCTCGAGGGCAATCCGCTCGGCGACCCGATCACGCGCGACCTGTGGGTCTACGTGCCGCCCGATTATGATCCGGCGGCGTCGCGGCGGTGGCCGGCGGTGCTCGCCATCGTCGGCTACGCCGGGACCGGCGGCGCCTTGTTCAACGTCGACCCGCTGGGCGAGCCGTTGCACGACAAGCTCGATCGCATGATCGCCAGCGGCGCATGTCCGCCGGTGATCGTCGCCGCACCTGATTGCTTCACCCGGGTCGGCGGCAACCAGTACATCAACAGCGCCGGGACCGGCCGCTACGAGGACTACCTCGTCGACGAGATCATCCCGTTCGTCGATGCCAGCTACCGGACGCTGCCGCGCGGCCAGTGGGGCGTGTTCGGCAAGTCCTCCGGCGGCTACGGCTCGATCGTGCTCGGCATGCGCCGCCCCGAGGTGTTCTGCGCGATCGCCGATCACTCCGGAGATGCCAACTTCGAGCTGTGTTACCTGCCCGACGTTCCGGCCGCGCTCGACGCGTTTCGCGAGGCCGGCGGCCCGGCGGCATGGCTCGCGCGCTACTGGGCCGATCCCAACCGTCGCCGCACGAAGTTCCACAAGCCGCTCACCATCATCGGCATGGCCACGCACTACTCGCCGAACCCCGATGCACCCGCCGCGGACGCCCGGATCGACTGGCCGTTCGACCTCGCGACCGGCGCGTTCCGGCCCGCCGTGTGGGACCGCTGGCGCGCGTGGGACCCGGTCCACATGGTCGACGGCCACGTCGACCACCTGCGCAAGCTGCGCGGGATCTACATCGACTGCGGGACGTGCGACGAGTTCGCGCTGCACTGGGGGGCGCGCGCGCTCGTCCAGCGGATTCGCGCGCACGGGATCGCCGTGCGCCACGAAGAATTCGACGACGGCCACATGAACATCCCGTACCGCTACGACGTGAGCCTGCCGTTCCTCGCCGAGGCGATCCTGGGGACCAAGCCGTAGCCGCGGGGAGCAGCTTGTAACCCCAGGGACGCGGGATCGGCCGGCGGGACCGCCGCAAGGTCGTGATGCCTGGTCGCGCTGGAGCTGGCACGGCGGGTGCTCGATAGGGCCTCGTCACCGCAAAGGAATGAACCATGCCTACCCAGAAGAACCTGTTCCCCTCGATCGCCTCGAACGACCTCCACCACGTCTCGGGCGGCGCCTCGCGCGTGTCGGCACGGTCGAGCGACTCGACGGACCAGCTCACCACGATGATGACGAAGATCACCGACTCCATCAAAGATCTCGCGGCCAACAAGAACCAGAGCGATCCGACCCAGATGCTGACGATGATGATGCTGCTGGGTGGTGGTGGCGGCGGCGGTGCTGCGGCCGCGGCACCTCCTCCATCGGCCGCGCCGGTCATCAACGTCTCGACCAACGTCCGGCGTTAGTCCTCACAACAGGATCGTCAACACATTCGTACCCGGGTCGAGCTGGGTCATGTACTGCTTGAGCGGGCGCGACGCCGGGCCGCGGGTCACCGCGCCGGTGAGCGAGTACTGCGAACCATGGCACGGGCAGGTGATGATCTTGCCGACCCGGTCGTAGCGAACGCTGCAGCCGGCGTGCGTGCAGATATCAGACACCGCCTGGACCACCGTGGTCGACGTCCGCATGAGGAGGATCTTGTCCTTCGGGGCGTCGACCGTCATCGAGCCGTCCACCATCGTCAGCGGCGCGTTCAGCGGGTCGTGGAGATCGAGGCACAGGTTGGCGCCGCACATCGCGGTCGCCGAGCCCGGCGCTGCGTCGGGAGCCAGCGTGCTGTCGCCCTGACAGCCCACGAGCACGGTCGCGGCGGTCATCGCGATGCCCTGCAGCACGGCGCGCCGCGAACAACCCTGGCATTCGGGGTCAGTCGGGGCAGGGGTGACGACACGAAGCGGCATGGCACGCATGGTTGCCCCGGCCGCCACCGCTGTCCACCGCGTACGGTGACGACGGTCGCGCAGATCACGCTCCTGTGCACGGATCGTGCGGTCAGCGTTCCCGGGCAGCCGCGCCGCGGCCCGACCGGAAGCTGCTACGTTCCGGGGCATGCTGGATGCGATGACCTCGGACCGCGGCGTCGAGACGCGCGGCAGATGACCCGCCACCCCCTGGTCCTGCGCGAGGCGCTGGAGCGCCGCACGGCGATCTCCGACGCGGAGTTCGACCAGGTGTTCCCCGAGGACCTGCGCGATCGATCTCACCTGCACTGGACGCCGGTGGCGATCGCGATGCGCGCCGCGGAGTTGCTCGCGCCGCGGCCGAACCTGCGGGTGCTCGACGTCGGCGCCGGCGCCGGCAAGGTGTGCCTGATCGGCGCGCTGGTGACCGGGGCGACGTGGTGGGGGATCGAGCAAGATCCTGCGCTGGTCGCGGTGGCCAATCATGCCGCGTGGGCGCTCGACATCGCTCGCCGCACCCGCTTCGTGCAGGGCGACGGCTCGCGGCTGGCGTGGGACGAGTTCGATGCGTTCTACTTCTACAATCCGTTCAGCACGCTGATGCTCGCGCCGCACGCCAGCCCGTTCGTACGCTACGCGATGATCCAGAGCACGCTCCGCCGGGTCGAGCAGCGGCTCGCGAGCACGCGCGAGGGGACGCGGGTCGTCACCTACTACGGGTTCGGTGGCAAGTTGCCGGCGGGCTACACGCTGATCTCGCGCGAGCCGGCTGGCGGTGACCTGCTCGAGTTGTGGATTCGCGATGCGCCACCGGCCGGGCCGCCGCACGCCGCGTGACCGGGGGGCAGGGCACGCGGCGCAGCGCGCCGTGGTGGTTGGTTGTAAAGATCGATCAATTAGGAAGTAGCGCGCTCACCAGGACATCCGCGCGGTCGATCGCCCGCTGGGCACGCTTGACGAGGTCGGTCGGTGCCCGGTGGGCCCGACCCGCGTCGCCCACCACCCGATCGATCTCGCGGATGTGGATCCACGCGCGGTGGTGCGACTGCACGCGCCGCCGGCTGTCCGGCGGTGACGCGAAGCCGTCTGCCAGGTCGCTGCACGCGATCGCGAGCGCTGCGACGAGCTCGTGGTTCGCGATCCGGATGGCGAGTTCGGCAAGGGGTGGGGCCGCCGCGATCATGGCGCGGAACGACGGGTGATGTTCGAGAGGGTGGAGGGCTCGACGTGGACGCATGCCCGCACGTCATCCAAGCTTCGCGCCAGCACGGCCTGTGCGATCGCGAGAGGTTGCACGTGCCGCCTGTCCGGAGCGTCCGGCTGCCGGACGTTGTCCACGCAAGCCGAGGTCAACACACCCCGGCTTGCGCCTACAGGTACGCCGGGTCGTGGTACTCGCCGAGCTCGCTGCGGAACAGGTCGCAGATCTCGCCCAGGGTCGCGTGGTGCTTCACCGCGGCGAGGATCGGCGGCATCACGTTCTGCTGGTTGTCCCCGAGGGCGGCGCGCACGTCCGCCAGCGCGCGCTCGACCGCGGCCGGATCCCGCCTGGACCGGAACGCCTGGATGCGATCGATCTGGCCGGACTCGGTGGTGTGCTCGATCTTGAGCGTGGGGATGTGATCGCCCTCGTCGGGCGTCGTGTACTTGTTGACGCCGACGATCGGCCGGCGCCCGGAGTCGACCTCGCGCTGGAACTCGAACGCCGAGCGGGCGATCTCGCGCTGCGGGTAGCCCTCCTCGACGGCCTTGGTGATGCCGCCCATCGCGTCGATCTTGTGGATGTACTCCCAGGCCGCCGCCTCGACCTGATCGGTCAAGGTCTCGACGAAGTAGCTGCCGGCGAGCGGATCGGCGACCTGCGCGACGCCGGACTCCTCGTAGATGACCTGCTGGGTGCGCAGCGCGAGCTCGGCGGCGGCCTCGGTCGGCAGCGCGTAGGTCTCGTCATAGCTGTTGGTGTGCAGCGATTGCGTGCCGCCGAGCACCGCGGCGAGCGCTTGCATCGTGGTGCGCACGACGTTGTTGAGCGGCTGTTGCGCCATCAGCGACACGCCGGCGGTCTGCGCGTGCGTGCGGAGCAGCCACGACCGGGGGTTCTTCGCCCCGAACCGCTCGCGCATGATCTTGGCCCACATCCGCCGGCCCGCCCGGAACTTCGCGATCTCCTCGAAGAAGTCGTTATGGACGTCCCAGAAGTACGACAGCCGCGGCGCGAAGTCGTCGACGTCGAGCCCGGCGTCGATGCCGAGCTGGACGTAGCCGATGCCGTCGGCGATCGTGAACGCGAGCTCCTGGACCGCGGTCGCCCCGGCCTCGCGGATGTGATAGCCGCTGATCGAGATCGTGTTCCACTGCGGCATCGTCCGGGTGCACCACGCGAGCATGTCGCGGATGATCCGCATGTGGCCGCGGATCGGCGAGATCCACTCCTTCTGCGCGATGAACTCCTTCAGCATGTCGTTCTGCAGCGTGCCGCGCAGCCGGTCGGGCGAGACCCCTTGCTGCTCGGCGACCGCGACGTAGAGCGCGAGCAGCACCGCGGCGGGCGCGTTGATCGTCATCGACGTCGACACCTTGTCGAGCGGGATGTCGCCGAACAGCCGCATCATGTCGTCGAGCGTCGCGACCGAGACGCCCTCGCGGCCGACCTCGCCGAGCGACCGGCCGTGATCGGGGTCGTAGCCCATGAGCGTCGGCATGTCGAACGCCGTCGACAGGCCGGTCTGGCCGTTCTCGAGCAGGAACTTGAAGCGCTGGTTGGTGTCTTCCGGCGTGCCGAACCCGGCGAACATCCGCATCGTCCACGGCTTGCCGCGGTACATCGTCGCGTGCGGGCCGCGCGTGTAGGGATACTGGCCCGGGTGGCCGAGGTGCTGGTCGTAGCTCCAGCCGCGCGAGGTCAGATCCTCGGGGCCGTAGCAGGCCTTGAGCGGGATCCCGCTCATCGTGCGGGGGGCGTCGGAGGGCCTACCAGAGGCATCGGGCTTCTTCACTGGGGCCATGGCGGCCGGTTTACCACGGGAAGCGCAGGCAGTCCTGGGCCGTCAGCGTTGACCCACCGCGTCGTCTCGATCACGATCGGGCGATGCCGGTGCACCTGCGCGAGGTCGTCGGGTACCTCGACGCTACCCTCGAGATCGATCGGTTCAAGGACTTCGCGCCCAACGGCCTGCAGGTCGAAGGTGCGATGGAGGTCGATTGCGTGGTCACCGGGGTCTCGGCGTCCGCCGAGCTGATCGGCCGCGCGATCGAGCGCCGTGCCGATCTGATCGTCGTCCACCACGGCCTGGTGTGGGGGGCGGGGCTGACGAAGATCGCCGGCCCGCTCGCGCGGCGGCTGCAGCTCCTGCTCGGCAACGCGGTCTCGCTCGCGGCGTATCACCTCCCGCTCGACAAGCACGCCCGGCTCGGCAACAACGTCGGGCTGTGCGACGCGCTGGCGCTCGGGGCGGTGCGCGAGCCGTTCGGCGAGGTCCGCGGCACGCTGCTCGGGCTCGCCGGCACGTGGTCGACCCCGCTGACCCGCGACGAGGCGATCTCGCGGATCACCGCCGGCGTCGGCAAGCCGCCGTTCGTGTTTCCGTGCGGCCCGCCGGTCGTCCGCAAGGTCGGCGTGTGTTCCGGAGCGGCGTCCGATCTGCTCGAGTCCGCGGCGGCCGCCGGGTGCGACCTGTTCCTGACCGGCGAGCTCGCCGAGCGCGCCGGTGACCTGGCCAGGGAGCTCCAGATCACGCTCGTCGCCGCCGGCCACTATGCGACCGAGGTGTTCGGCCCGATGCGGATCGCCGACGAGCTGCGCCTGCGGTTCCCCGGCCTCGACGTCCAGTTCGTTCCGGTGCCCAGTCCATTGTAGCACAGGCTGGTGTAAAAATCTGCTTTACATGGAATGCAAGCCTTGATACCTACCGACCGGTAGGTATCAAGATCCGTGTTTTCTCATTGGTCCGTTGTGTTACACGAAGCAGGTGACCCGCCTCCGCGATCAGCGGTACCACGAGATCCTCGAGCGAGCGGCGCGCTTGATCTTCCAGCGTGGCTACGAAGCGACCAGCATGCAGGAGATCGCCGAGGCCTGCGGGCTGACCAAGGCCGGGCTGTATCACCACATCAAGACCAAGGAGACGCTGCTCCTGGCGATCATGCACTACGGCATGGATCTGTTCGACGACCAGGTGCTCGCGAAGGTGAGCGACATCGCGGATCCAGTCGCCCGGTTGCGCGAGTGCATGGCGCGCAACATCGCGCTCGTCACCCAGGACGCGAGCAAGGAGGTCTCGATCATCCTGCACGAGCATCAGACCTTGACCGGCGCGGCGGGGCAGGAGATCAACCTGCGCAAGAAGCGCTACGTGCGGTTCCTCGAGGCGGCGTTTCGCGAGGCGATCGAGCGCGGTCAGGTTCGCACCGTCGATCCGACGCTCGCGGCGTTCAGCTTCCTGGGCGTCGTCCTGTGGACGTACAAGTGGTATCGCACCGACGGCAAGCTCGGGCCGCGGCAGCTGGCCGACGGCATGATCGATCTGTTCTTCGAAGGCCTGATGCCGCGATCGTGAGCGGCGGCGGGTCTTTGCGAAAGGCCCCTCGACGATGAAGATCGGAATTGATGCGCTCGGCGTCGCGGTGCCGCGGCGCTATGTCGACATGGTGGAGCTCGCGCGGGCCCGCGGCGTCGAGCCCGGCAAGTACATCGCGGGCCTCGGTGCGCGCGAGATGGCCGTCGCCGAGCCCGGCGAAGACACGGTCGCCCTGGCCGCGCGCGCCGCGCAGCGCGCGCTCGCCGCTGCCGAGCTCGACCGGGGCAAGCTCGGCCTGTTGATCGTCGGGACCGAGACCGGCGTCGATCACAGCAAGCCCGTCGCGTCGTTCGTGCACGGCCTGCTCGAGCTCCCGCCGGCGATGCGGGTCTACGACACGCAGCATGCATGCTACGGCGGCACCGCGGGCCTCATGGCCGCGGTCGACTGGATCGCGTCGGGGGCCGCGGCCGGCCGCGCGGCGCTCGTGGTGTGCTCCGACATCGCGCGCTACGGCGTCGCCACCGCCGGCGAGCCGACGCAAGGCGCGGGCGCGGTCGCGATGGTCGTCACCGCGAACCCGGCGCTCGTCGAGCTCGACGTCGGTGTCTCGGGGGCCGCGAGCACCCACGTCCACGACTTCTGGCGGCCGCTCGGGCTGCGCGAGCCGCAGGTCGATGGTCACTACAGCGTGCAGTGCTACCTCGATGCCGTCGCGCTGGCGTATCGCGGCTGGCGGGCGCGCGCGATCGAGCGCGGCCTCGTGCGCGCCACGCCGGGCGAGCCGGTCAGCGAGCAGCTCGCCCGGCTGTGCTACCACGTGCCGTTCTGCAAGATGGCGCGCAAGGCGCACCTCCACGTCCGGCGCTGCGAGCTCGAGGATGGCGGTGGCGCGTGGGACGCCGCCGCGGAGGAGCGCAGCGCCCTAGCGTATCGCGATCAGGTCGAGCCCTCGCTCGGGCTGTGCGCGCGGGTCGGCAACATCTACACCGGCTCCTTGTACCTCGGCCTCGCCGGCCTGTTGCACACGCAGGCGGCCGAGCTCGTCGGGACACGCATCGGGCTGTTCTCGTACGGCAGCGGGTGCACCAGCGAGTTCTTCTCCGGGGTCGTCGCGACGCAGGCGGCCGCGCGGATCGCCGCCGCCGGGCTCGGCGAGATGATGGAGGCACGCGAGCAGATCTCGGTCGCAGCCTACGAGCACATCATGGCGTTGCCGCCGACCGCACCGCTCGCCGCGCGGCCGCCCGCGGCGAGCGACGAATTTCGTTTCCTCGGCGTCACCGACCATCAGCGCCAGTACGCCAGGCCGTAGCCGCCCGGCGCGCGTCCCCCCAAGGCGACGGGCGGCGCGACGGGGCGGCGCGACGGGGCGGCGCGCGTCTACGTGCGAGGCGCCGGGAGGCGTGCCTCGAAGTCGATCCAGACCCGTCGATCGTGTCGGCAATCATAGGCGCGGCATGCGCCCGGGCGCTGCGCGTAGACCGTGCAGGCCCCCTCGTCGTTCATGCACACGCAGCGGCCGTTGTCGCGCGGCAACGCATAGGGCTGCAGGATGTCGAACGGGACGCTGCGCTCGGCGACGTCCTGCGCGGACAGCGTCACCTCGAACGAGCAGCACCGCGCGCCGCACAGCGGGATCCGCGCCGCGCAGTCGATCTCGGGGCTCGCGATCGCGTACTTGTCGCGGAACGTCGCGAGCCGCACGACGCTGCGATCCCCCTGGCCCTTCACCTTCGCCGCGAGCCGGCGGAACGACGCGGGCAGCTGATCGCGCAGGATCAGGGTATCGATCAGCCACTCGAGGCGCGCCGCCAGATCGGCGTGACCGCTCTGGGCCGCGACCGTCTCGGCGAGCGCGGTCAGCTCGGCGACGAGCTCCGGCAGCAGGGGTTCGTCAGGCATGGGGAGACGCTCGCTAACTAGAGAAAATCACTACACGCCTGTCGCTTGTTTCTCAAGCGGGAAGCGTCCCCCTCGAGCGTGAACCGCTGCACAGCTGCGCCCGCCAGCATACGAGCCGGATCTCACGCCGGGATGAGCCATCATCGCGCCGGCACCTGGGCACCCGGCACCTGGGCACAGTGGGGAGCGCTCAGGTAAGTCCGCTGGCCGGACCGCGGCTGCAGAGATCTGATGCGGGCGGGCAGTGTGCGGGATCGCGCAGCGACTCCAGGCGGCCGGTGTAGCGGTGGAGGGGCTGATTCGAAGTACAGTAGGGTGCTTTGCACGCTCCACCGATCCGCTTACCGTCCGGGGTTCGCGATCTGTTGCCGCGGGCTGCGGCGCGCCGGCGGCAGCTGGCGGAGCGCGTGATGGCGGTGTTCGAGGCGTGGGGGTACGCGCGGATCGTCACGCCGGTGTTCGAGTGCGCCGACGTGCTGGAGCGCGGGCTCGGTCACGACGCCCGTGCGTCGGCGATCCGGTTCGTCGAGCCGGGAACCGGAGAGATCGTCGCACTCCGGCCCGACATCACGCCGCAGGTGGCCCGCGTGGTGGCGACCCGGATGGCCGAGGTCGAGGGGCCGATCCGGCTGTGCTACGAAGGCGCGGTCACCCGACTCTCCGGCCGGCTCGCCGGCGAGCTCGGCCAGCGTGAACTCCTGCAAGCCGGGATCGAGCTGGTCGATGCCCCCGAGCCCGACGGCGACGCCGAGGTGCCCGCGGGCGCGGCGGCGGCGCGTGCGGCGGCCCAGCTGCCGGAGACCCGCCTCGACATCGGCCACGTCGCGCCGGCCCGCTACGTGCTGCGCGCGGCACCCGAGGGCGGCGCGCGCGACAGGCTCGCCGCGGCGCTCGCGCGCAAGGATCGGGCCGGGGTGCGCGCGGCGGCGCGGACGTTACCTGTCGAGATCATCCCGCTGGCCGAGGCGCTCGCGGTCCTGTGGGGGCCGGCGGACGCGACGCTGGCGCGCGCGGCACAGCTCGCCTGGCCCGATGACGTGCGCGCGGCGCTCGCCCAGCTTGGCGCGGTGCTCGCGGCGTTCGCCAGGCTCTCGGATCCGCCTGCGCCCGTGGTGACGATCGACCTCGGCGACCTCCGTGGGGAAGGTTACTACACCGGCGTACGGTTTGCCGGGTACGCCGGTGGCGCGCCGGATGCCGTGCTGCGGGGCGGGCGTTATGATGAGCTGATCGGGCGCTACGGCCGCGCCGCGCGCGCGACCGGCTTCGCGATCGATCTCGAAGCGGTCGCCGAGGCCCAGCGCACGGTCGGCGTGGCGGCACCGCTGGCGGCCCTGGGCGTCGCGGTGCATGGCAGCGGCGCGGCGCTGCTGGCTCGATCGCTGCGCGCGCGCGGGCTTCGCGCGATCACCGCGAACGCGCCGCCGACCCCGAGCTGGCTACGCGGCGCGGGGCTCGACGCCGCGATCGTGATCGATCCCGGTGGACGCCGCGAGCTCGTGGTGGCGGATGACTCGCGTCGCGATCTGGAACCCACGGTTTGGTCACTCCTGGAGGAATGATGTCCGTCGTGATCGTCGTCGGCGCCCAGTGGGGCGATGAAGGCAAAGGCAAGGTCGTGGACCTGTTCACCGAGCGCGCCGACACCGTCGTGCGCTACGGCGGTGGCGCCAATGCCGGCCATACCCTCGTGATCTCCGGTCAGAAGCTCGTCACCCACCTCGTCCCATCGGGGGTGTGTCATCCCGGCAAGAGCTGCGTGCTCGGCGACGGCATGGTGATCGATCCGCACACCTTGCTCGAGGAGCTCGCGCTGTGTCAGGGCCGTGGGCTGCTCTTGCAAGGCGAGCTGCTCGTCGGGCTCGGCGCCCACGTGATCCTGCCGTACCACAAGCTGATCGATGGGCTGCGCGAGGACCGCGGCGCCAGGACCGGCAAGGCGATCGGGACGACGCGGCGGGGCATCGGCCCGGCCTACGAAGCGAAGGCCGCGCGCAAGGGGGTGCGGGTGCGCGATCTCTTGAAGCCGGCGCGGCTCTGTGATCTCGTCGCGGCCAACATCGACGAACTCGTCCCGCTGATCACGCACCTGGGCGGCACGCCCCCGAGCACGGCGGAGGTGGAGCGCTGGATCGAGGACGCGCTCGAGGCCGGCCGCAAGCTCGCGCCGCACACCGGCGACGCCAGCCGGCACGTGGCGCGGGCGATCGCGAGCGGCCAGCACGTGCTGTTCGAGGGTGCGCAGGGCTGCCTGCTCGATCTCGATCACGGCACGTATCCCTACGTGACCTCGTCGTCGACGATCGCGGCCGGCGCCTGCCAGAGCGCCGGGCTCGGGCCGACGGCGATCGACGCCGTCGTCGGCATCACCAAGGCCTACGCGACGCGGGTCGGTGCGGGGCCGTTTCCGACCGAGATCCCCGGCGAAGCCGGCGATCGGCTGCGCAACGCCGGCGGCGAGTTTGGCGCGACGACCGGCCGCCCACGGCGCTGTGGCTGGCTCGACCTCCCGGCGCTGCGGATGGGGGTGCGGCTGTCGGGTATGACGTCGCTCGCGCTGACCAAGCTCGACGTGCTCGCCGATCTGCCGGAGGTATCGGTGTGTGTCGCATACAAGGTCGACGGCAAGGAGCTCGACGAGCCACCGATCGATCCCGACGACATCGCGCGCGCCGAGCCCGTCTATCAGAGTTTTCCTGGGTGGGGCAAGTTGCCCTCGGAGGCGCGCGAGGTCACGGATCTTCCGGCCCCTGCGCGGGCGTATGTCGAGACGATCGAGCGCATGGCGGGGGTGCCGTTCTGCCTGGTCTCCGTGGGACCCGATCGCATCGAGACGATTCGACTTCACGACCCGTTCGCCTAGCCGTTCGGGGGCCCGGCACCGGCCCGGTCACCACGACCGGTGGCAATTTCGCGCGTCCGGGCGCCTGTGTGTTACGCTTTTTCCTCCAAGGTATTTCGGACTTGGGGGTCCGAGACCAGGAACCCTCGTTTAGGACGCTCCCATGAAGATTGTTTGCGACGCTTGCCAGGCCAAATATTCGATTTCAGACGATAAGGTCCAAGGCAAGGTCTTCAAGATCCGCTGCAAGAAATGCAGCAACATCATCGTCGTCCGCGGCGGAGCGGGTGCGGCGGAAGCGGCCCCTGCGCCGCAGCAGGAAAAAGATACCCGCGTCTACGACTACGGCTACGAGGGGGGTGATCATGCTCCGGCCGGCGACGAAGCCGTGTGGCACGTCGTGATCAACCAGGATCAAGTCGGTCCGATGACGGCTGTCGAGGTCCAGCAGCGCTACGCCGGCGGCGAGATCGACAGCGAGACGTACATCTGGCGTGAGGGCTTCACCGACTGGCTGCCGCTGCTCCAGGTCGACACGTTCGCCTCGCTGGCGTCCTCGGGCGGCTCGGCGGCTCCCGCGCCGCGCGGCGGTGGCGGCGCCGCGGCCGTGGCCTCGATGTTCGGTGGGGGCGCCGAGGACGGCAGCTCGGGTCGCACCGATCCGGGCGACCTGTTTGCCGCGGCATCGGCGAGCGCGGCACGGCAGGACGACGATGGCGGCGATCTGTTCGGCACCAAGCCCGCGGCCTCGCAAGCGAACCAGGCGAACTCGAAGCTGCGCGGTGAGCGTAACGAGAACTCGGTGCTGTTCTCGCTCAATAACCTCGCGCAGCTCGCGAGCGACAAGCCCGCGCCTGCAGCCACGGGGCATTCGCCCTCGTCATCGCCGTCATCGCCCGGTTCGGCAACCGGCGCCGCCGGTGGCGAAGGTTCGGGGTTGATCGACATCCGCTCGATGGCGAGCGCGTATCTCGGTGGACCGGGTGGTGGTCCGGCCAAGCCGGTGTCGGCCGGGGTTGGCTCGCTGGACGACCTGCCGGTGTTCGGCGGCGGTGGGTTCTCCGAGCCCGCTGTGATCGTGCCGATGACGCAGCGGTCGAACAACAACAAGCTGATGTACGCGCTGATCGGATCGGTGGGCTTGCTCGCCGTCGCCGCGGTGATCGTCGTGGTCGTGCTGCTCAAGGGCGGCGGCGGCAAGACGCAGCCACAGGTTGCCTCCGCGGACAAGACCGACACCTCGTCCGACAAGGCCACCGATCCCGGGACCGGCACCAAGCCCGCGGACTCCAAGGCTACCGATCCGGTGCCCGATCCGAAGGCCGCCGATCCGAAGGCTACACCCCCGAAGGCCGCCGATCCGAAGGCCGCCGATCCGAAGGCCGCCGATCCGAAGGCCGCCGATCCGAAGGCCGCCGATCCCAACCCCAAGGTTGCGGTCAACGACACGCCGTCGGAGCCCAAGCATCCGGCGCCTCCTTCGACCCCACACAAGCCGCCGGTATCGAGCAACCCGACGTCGGCCCCACCCAAGCCGCCCAAGCCAGCCGACAAGCCGGCGTCCGCGGTCGCCAAGGATCCGCCGGCCGCCAAGGATACCGGCGGGGGCTGCGATGAAGTCTCGTGCGTCCTCAATAACTACGAGGGCGCGTGCTGCGCGAAGTTCAAGAAGGGCGGCAAGGCGCCGAGCGGCGGTACCGGTGACAAGCCGGCAGCGGCGAAGGGCGATGTGCCCGAGAGCCTCGACCGCACGATGATCTCCGACGGCGTTGGCAAGGTGAAGGCCCGGGTGATGTCGTGCGGCGATAAGTCGCCGGCCAAGGGACAGGTCAAGGTCTCGGTGAAGGTCGGCCCCGATGGCCACGTCACGAGCGTCACCGTGAAGAACACGCCGGATGACGGCCTCGGGAATTGCGTCGCGGGCATGATGCAGAAGGCGACGTTCGCGAAGACCCAGACGGGCGGCTCGTTCTCGTATCCGTACACGTTCTGACGCGGCCTGGGCGCGGGCCCGTCCTGCATCCCAGCAGCGCGACGACCTCGCCGTCGAGGTTGTGCGTCAGACCGCCCCGGTCGCCGGCCCCGCCGGCTCGAGCGCCGGCACGCTCGTGTACCCGCCGCGGGCGCGCGAGCGGCGTCGCCGTGCAGGTACGCTCCGGCGGGTCGGGCGTCCGGCCATCACAGCGCAGCACGTGCGCATCGGCAGGTGTTCCTGGAGCGCGCGCACAGCACCGCGTTGCTCACGGAGCCTGCCTGCCTGCCTGGATCACTCCATCCGGACAGGCTTGTCCTGATCGAGACTTGCTCAGATCGTCAGTCCGGAAAGGCCAGAGAGCCGGAGCGTGGACATGTCCGGATGGAACCGGGTACGTTCCCTCGGTAGGGGGACCTCCGGTCGGGTGCTCCGCGGTAGGGGCCCGGTCGAGGTTCCTCCGGCCGGGTCATGTTCGGTACCTGGACCTACCACCGAGCCACCTTCCTCAGGGCCATCCGAACCGGGGGTGACGACGCCTGATCAATCCAGCCCCCCTCATCCGACCTGTTTGGTCCGTCGGATCGGCTATCTAACACCCGGGCGTCCGTGCAAACACTGCGTTTCGTGACGCATCTTACACTGCAGGCAATTTCGGTCCGCATTCCTCTTGCGAACCTTCGGATTCTCCTGGACGTGCTGCCTCGAAGCAGCAGGTTGTTTTTACTTGCCGCACTGAAAAGCTGGACATACGGACATTGTCTTCGGCATATTCTCGCGCGAGCTATTATTTTGGCACACAGTGTTCCGGACGTGGGTCGTAACTGTTGTAGAGTGGCTGCGTCTGCTCATGCCTCGCCATGAGCGCGTCACCCCAGATCGGGGCGGATGATGCAAGCACACGGCCGCCGGGTGCCATCAGGAGTGCCTTGCGTTGATTACTGTGCAACCCTTGATTCGAACCACCTGGTCATTGCAACACATCTTTGAGGACGGGGGCCCATGAACGCTGCGCAGACTGATATCTCCCAAATTTTGAGACTCGTGCTCGCATATCGGAGATCGACGACTTGCCACTCGCTTCATTGTCCGGAGTGCGAGTCGACGCATGCGCCGGCCATCAGGCACTTCGTGTCACGCGGTGAGCCCCTGGAGATGGTGCTGCCCGCATTTCCCATGAAGTCCCCGAACCGGAGCAAGACGCTGGGCCCGCTGCCCGACATGGGCGAGCGGGTCGCGTTGCGGTTCCTTCAGTGGCTGTGTTCCGAGATCCGGAAGGTGTACCCGCCCGGCGCGCGGCTCATCATCGCGTCGGACGGGCGGGTCTTCAATGACTTGGTCGGGGTATCGGACGGCGACGTGACTGCGTATCAGGCAGCGATCGAGTCAATGATCTATGAAATGGAAGCTGGTGATCTCTCCCTCTTGAACCTGGACAACATCATGCCCGGCCAAAGTTTTTCGGCCATGAGAGAGGAGCTGGTCAATGCCCACGGCCCCTCGATCACGGGGCTGCGCGACGAGGTGCGGGTTTGCGAGGATTCGCTGCGCATGTATCGCGGGATCTCACGGTTTCTGTTCGAGGACGGCCGTGGGATGAACGAGTACCTCAGCAATACCGCCCTGCAGAAGAACTGCCGATTCCGGGCCTACGGCGTCATCCAGCGCAGCCGGGCCTGGGGCGACCTGATCGGCTCGATCCATCCACACGCGCTCCGGCTGTCCATCCACCCACAGCGATGTACGTCAGCCAAGCTCGGCATTCACCTCGTGCCGACGAAGGACGCCTGGCTCACCCCCTGGCACGGCGTCCTCGTATCTACCCCGAGGAGCGCCTACCTCATGAAGCGGTGGGAGGCAGAGCGGCTACCGGGTCGCCTGGTGAACGTTGACGGCCGTCCCAGCCACTTTGTTCTGTCGCATGATTTCGCTCCCGCCACGGGCGCGTCTCCACCTCGCTGGGAGTACTTCCTCGGTCGGGAAGTACACACCGTCACT
Organism: Cumathamnion decipiens; assembly: GCA_032356425.1. Taxonomy (NCBI): domain Eukaryota; phylum Rhodophyta; class Florideophyceae; order Ceramiales; family Delesseriaceae; genus Cumathamnion; species Cumathamnion decipiens. Next base: position 39,438 of record JAUKWE010011113.1, on the reverse strand, counting down.
CGTCCTGACTCCCTCCTGGACTGAGTGTGACGGAGTCATGCGCACCTCCAACGACATCCCCGCATTCTCGCCGCGCCCACTGCACCCGTTCGGCGTGATCATCGATGTGAGCGAGCGCCCGCGCAACCTCGATGAGATCTCGATCGAACACCTCCGTACCCTGGCCAGGGCCCATCACGTCGTCCTCCTGCGCGGGTTCTCCGGTCCCACCGCCGACGAGCTGACCAAGCATTGCCAGGGCTGGGGCGAGCTCTTACGCTGGCCGTTCGGCCACATCCTCGACGTGGTCGAACAGGAAGATTCACATGACCACGTCTTCCACAGCGGCTACCTGCCTTTACACTGGGACGGGATGTACGTGGATTACATACCCGAGTTTCAGTTCTTTCAGTGCGTCACCGCTCCATCCGGGGACGCGGGCGGCGAGACGCTGTTCTGCGACACCTCCCTGGTCTGGCGCAACGCCGACCAGGCCACCCGCGAGCGATGGCAGCGCATCTCGGCGACCTATCGGATCAACCGGATCACGCACTACGGCGGTCGCGTGACGTCGCCCCTCGTGATCGAACACGCGCGCACCGGCGAGCCGATCCTGCGCTTCAACGAGCCGAGCCCCGATCGCGCGCGCCGGGCCAACGGGCACGCCGTCGAGGTCACCGGGATCGATGGGGCGGCGGACGCGGACACCGTGGCCAGCCTGATCGCCGCGTTGCACGACCCGCGTCACATGCTAGCCCACGCCTGGAGGCGCGGCGATCTCCTGATCTCGGACAACTACACGCTCCTGCACGGGCGCAAGCCCTACCGGAGCGGCGCGCCCCGCCACCTGCGGCGGGTCCACATCCTGGGCTCGCCACCCCACGAGAACCCGGCCCAGCGCGGAGTGGGTTGATGGAGCGGGTGGACGGATCGAGACGCGACAGCCACACGGAGGCGATATGACCAAGCGCGCATTTCTGGAGCAGAAGCCACGGACCGACGATCGGCTCCTGTGGAACACGTTCATGGGGCTGCCGGCATGCCAGGCGGTGGTGGTTGCGCATGACCTCAAGCTGTTCGCGGCGCTGGCCGACGGACCGCGCGCGCTGTCGCAGGTGAGCGAGGCGCTGAAGATCCAGCCTCGCGCTACCGAGGCGCTCCTCATCGCGTGCATCGCGATGGGGTTCGTGAGCAGGACCGGCGAGCTGTATGCGCTCACCGAGCCAGCCCAGGATTACCTCGTCGCCGGCCGCGCCACCTGCTTCGGCGCGGTCCTGGATGTTGCCGCCGTCACGAACGGTCACCTGTTCTCGTTCGAGAGCGTGCGCAAGGCGGTGCTCGACAATGCCTCGCAGGTCTATGGCGGTGAGAAGCTGTTCGAGACGCACGAGGAGCAACTCGCGCGCGCGCGCGCCTTCACCCGCATGATGCACGCGCACAGCATCGCGCCGGCGAGGGCCTGGCCCGACGCGATCGATCTCGGCCAGCACCGCGCCATGCTGGACATCGGCGGCGGATCGGCGGTCCACTCGACGGCCGCGACCGCGCGCTGGCCGGAGTTGTGCTCTACCACCTTCGATCTGGGCCCGATCTGCGAGATCGCGCGCGCGTACATCGATGACAACGGGTCGGCGGACCGGGTCATGATCCACCCCGGCGATATGTGGATCGACCCATACCCTGCGGCCGATCTGCACTTCTACGCCGATATCTTTCACGATTGGCCGCCGGACCGGTGCCGCTTCCTCGCCCGCAAGAGCTTCGACGCGCTGCCGCCGGGCGGCCGCTTGATCGTGCACGAGATGCTCCTCGACGATGACAAGGCCGGACCGCCGGCGGTGGCCGGATACAACATCACGATGCTGCTCTGGACCGAAGGCCAGCAGTTCTCCGGCGCGGAGCTGGTCGACATGCTGTCGCAGACCGGCTTCACCGAGGTCTCGGCCAAGCATACGTTCGGCTACTGGGGCATCGTGAGCGGGCGAAAGCCGTGACCGTGCCGTCGCCGGCCAGGCGCGAGACGGCGGATCTCGCCGGGTTATGTGTTTAACTGATCGCGACGTTGTCGGGTCCGACCGGCAGCGATGAATCCGCCGCCATGAGCGACCTCGAGACCCAGCTTTCGCCGCGCGCCGGTGAACAGATCGTGTCGACCTTGCGGGTCGAGGTCGTCGATGGCCCGGACACGGGCAAGCACGTCATCGGGGGCGATGTGGTCTCGGTCGGGACCGCGCGCGACAACGCGCTGGCGATCGCCGACTTCACGGTGTCGCGCTACCACCTCGACGTCAGCGTGCGGCCGGGGGGGATCCTGGTCTCGGATCTGGGGTCGACCAACGGCACGTACATCGGCGCGGTGCGGATCGAGCGCGCGATCGTACCGCCGGGGACGCTGGTCAAGCTCGGCGGTACGACGATCCGGTTCGACGATGCGGTGCGGCGCGCGGTGCCGGCGCCCCCGGGAGGCGCGCGCGGCGAGCTCGCCGGGATGATCGCGGTGTCGCCGCAGATGATGCGGTTATTCGCAGATATCGAGCGCGTCGCCGCGACGCCGACCTCGGTGTTGATCGTGGGCGAGTCGGGCACCGGCAAGGAGCGCGTCGCCGAGGCGCTGCACGCGCGGTCGTCGCGCGCCCGGGCGCCGCTGGTGACGATCGATTGCGGTGCCCTGTCGTCGAGCCTGCTCGCGAGCGAGCTGTTCGGCCACGAGCGCGGCGCGTTCACCGGGGCGGATCGCCTGCACAAGGGAGCGTTCGAGCGCGCCGGGGACGGCACGGTGTTCCTCGACGAGATCGGCGAGCTCCCGGCGGCGGATCAGAGCTCGCTGCTCGGCGTGCTCGAGCGCCGGCGGTTTCGCCGGGTCGGTGGTTCGAGCGAGCTCGAGGTGGCGGCCCGGGTGATCGCCGCGACCAATCGCGATCTGCGCGCCGAGGTCAACAGCGGCCGGTTTCGCCAGGATCTCTATCACCGGCTCGCGGTCGTCGTGCTGCGGCTGGCGCCGCTGCGCGAGCGCCGCGACGACATCCCGATCCTGATCGAGCACTTCGCGCGCGAGCTCGGCGCCGCCGGCTCGATCGAGGCGGTGTTCGGCGCCGAGCAGCGGGCGGCCTGGCAGAAGCATCCATGGCCGGGCAACATCCGCGAGCTGCGCAACGCCGTCGAGGCCGCGCTCGTGGTCGGCCCGCAGCCGCTGGCCAGCGACCTGCCAGCGCCTGCGCCCACGCTCGCGAGCGACCCCGGCGGCCCGCTGCTGCCGTACAAGGACCAGCGCGCGGCCGTCGTGCGCGACTTCGAGCACACCTACCTCGTGCGCTTGATGGCGCAGGCGGCCGGCAATGTCTCGCACGCCGCGCGGATCGCGAAGATGGACCGGTCGCACCTGATCGATCTGTTACATCGCCACGGTCTCAAGGACTGACGTGCGCGCCGTACGCGAGCCGCCTGGGGCTAGCGCGGTGCGCCGGTCACCGACGTGCGGACCGCGACGAAGCCCGGTGCGGCCGGGGTGGTCGGGAGCTTGATCGCGGCGCGGAGCTGCAGGTTGTCCCTGGCGAGGCCGGTGTAGACCCGCAGGTCGGCGTCGATCGCGATCACATCGAGGGCATGATCTCCGTCGAGATCGCGGACGATGACCGCGATGATCGGCGGGCAGCTCATCCCGCACGCCTCCAGCGGAAACGCGTAGGGCACCGGCGCCGGGGCGGCCGGCGTGCCGCGTAGCTCGGTCCGGTACAGCGCGCGGTTGGGGTGCGTCGCGATCACGAGCGCCTCGCCGGCCGCCCCCGCCCCCGGGATAGCGGCTCCCGCGAACGCCTGATCGCCCTGTACGGTCGTATCGCAGCTGCTGGCGATGCTCGGCGGATCGCAATCGATCCGGGTCGGCGTGTCGAAGCCGAGCGCGGTGCCTTTCCCGGGGTGGACATCGACCGCGTAGCCATAGGCGACGACGTCGAGCTGGTGGTCGCCGTCGAGGTCGATCCAGTCGAAGCTGCGGATCGCCGGCGGCGTACCGGAGGTCCCCCCGTTCACGGTGGTCGTGACGCGCGTATCGAGCGCGCGCAGGTGATCGCTGTCCTCGACGTTCTGCAGCAGGTGATAGCGCGTGCTCGCGCCGGCCGCGGCGATGCCATCGGGGAACGCGTCGTGATCGACATCGCCCCACGACAGCCGGGTCGCGGCGGCGGTCGTGACCTCGCGCGACGAGCTGTCGTCGAGCTTGACGATCTCGAGGTGGGGGCCCGCGGCATCGTTGTACCCGAGCGCGGCCGTCGCGCGGCCGTCGCGATCGAAGTCGACCGAGGTCGCCTCGAGGTAGTTGTGCATCGCCGAGACCGGGATCGCGCCGTCGTCGAGCGCGAGCGTGCCGCTCGCGAACCCGGCGAGCCGCGGGGCGCCGTCACCGGGCGCCGGGGCCAGCCACGCGAGCACGCTCTGGCGCGTGTCGAGCCGCGCCGTCCACACCGCGCCGTCCCATCGCAGGTCCCACAGCTCGGTCTTGCCCGGCTTGTTCGCGGTGATCGCGATCCGCGTATCGCACACGACATCGCTGCACAGGAGCTGGGCCTGTGCCACGCACGCCTCCGACCACCCGGTCGCGCAGCAGCTCGGCAGCGCCTGGCAGACGTTGGCGGCGCACGCGTCGGGGACGGCCGGCGGCTGGCCGGCCGCGCACAGGTTGATCGGCGCCACGTGATCGTCGAAGCAGGTGCCCGACCGCGGCCCCGAGTGGTCGCTGTAGCGGCGGTTGGTCGCGCAGGTCGGATCGACGGCGGTGCAGCGATGATCGAGCTCGCAGCGGCCGGCCGTGCCGACATTGCAGTCGAGATCCGACGTGCACTGATAATCGGGATGGACGCACGCGCCGAGGATCACGACCGCGCACGCCACGACCGCGGAGGCCACGCGCCGGGTCACCACCGCTGCACCCACGACACGCCGGCCGTCCCCGGCGCTGCGATGGGCTGGAGCTCGGTCTCGACGAGGTGCAGCCGCCAGCGCACGATGGCACCGCCGATCGCGATCGCCCCGGCGGCCAGGCCGCCCGCGCCGACCCATTGGATGATGGTGGCATGCGACAGCCGCTCATCGTACGCCGCCAGCGTGCCGCTGCGATCGCTGGCGCGCCGGTGGCCATAGACGACCAGGCCGGCCCCGGCGAGCAGCGTCGTTCCCCCGAGCGCGGCGAGGCCGGTGTCTGCGCGATCCCACGCGCGGTGCGGGGGGGGACGTGGCGGTGGCGCTGCCACGACCGGCGGCTTCGCGGTGAGCCGTTCCCGCGCCGCGCCGATCGCTTGCTCGGCGAGCGCGGCCTGATCCGCGGCCGGCCCGGTCGCGATGAACCGCTCGTAGTACGCGATCGCCTGCTCGAGGTGACCCAGGCCCAGCTCGACCTGGCCGAGCGCGAACAGCAGCTCTGGCCGCGCGTCGAGCTGGTACGCGGCAAGGAGCTCGTCGCGCGCGTGGACGAAGTCGCCCTTGTCGTAGAGCTCGCGAACCTTGGCGAGGTGGTCGTCCACCGTCTGGGCCGCGGCGCGGGTCGCGACCAAGAAGCCAGCGATCACGAGCCACTTCATTTCGGGGTCCTCGCCGCGGAGCCATCGGTCGGCAGCAGCAACGTCGGCTTCCACTCGACGCTCGCCGGCGGCTTGACCACAGGTGGCGGCGATCCGGAGCCTGGACCTGTCGCGGGCGGGGCCTTGGCCTCGGCCTGGGTGGCCTCGTGCGCGCCGTCCTTGGCTTCGGCCGGTGCGCGGTGCGCGGCCTTGCTCGCCGGCTGCGGGCGCGGCTTCTTCTTGACCCCAGGGGCCGGTGGCACCGCGGCCGGCGCGACGTCGTGGATCGGAGCGCCGGCGGGCGACGGTGTCACCGGTGACGGGTGGTCGCCGGCAGGATCGCGCGCCGCCGGTGATGTGGTGATCGGCGGTGCCGGTGGTTCCGTGTTCGTCGCCGCAGTTCCCGCCGGGGTCGCCGGCGGTGCCGGGCTCGGTGGTGGCGCCGCAGGGCTTTGGGCCGGCCCGGTAGCGCGCGGCGCGGGACCTGCGGTGTTCGTCGCAGCCCGATCCGAGCTACGTGTCATCACGATCGCTGTGGCCGCGCTCCCGGCGATCACGCCGAGCGCGATGATGCCTGCCACCAGCGGACCCCGGCGCGGCACGGGCCTGGCTGGCGCGACCGGTTCGGACCTCGGCGGTGCAGTGCGCGGCGGCGGGACCGGTGCGGTGCGCGGCGACGGGACCGGTGCGTGGCTCGTCGGTACGCTCGGTTCCTCGATCGCACCCTCGGCCGCACCCTCGGCCGCACCTTCGGCTTCGTCGCCGGCGTCACCGAACGACGGCGGCACCGGCTCGTCGGGCTCGGCCGCGGCGATCAGCTCGACGAGCGAGCCATCGCCGCGCGGCGTGACGTCGGGGACCGTCGCGGCCGCGATCCACGGCACCTGCCTGGGACCGACCGTGGCTTCCATGGTGCGTGCGATCCAGCGCGCGCCGATCACCTCACCGGCGTCCGCGGCGAACCGCTCGAGCGCACCGGCGAGCGCGAGCGCGGTCGGGTAGCGCTGGCCGGCGTCGTGCGCGACGGCCGTCATGACGATATCCTCGAGCGCGCTCCCGATCTGCGGCTTGACCTTGCGCGGGCGCGGCACCGTGCCCGACAGCACGCGATGGAGCGACGCGACGTCGTTGTCGGCCCAGAACAGCCGCGTGCCGGTCACGAGCTCGTAGAGGATGACGCCGAGCGAGAACACGTCGGCGCGGCGATCGAACGCGTGGCCCTGACATTGCTCGGGAGCCATGTACGTGACGGTGCCGTGCATCGATCCGGACAGCGTCGAGACCCGGGTCTCCTTCGCGATCCCGAAGTCGGCGAGCTTCACGGTGCCATCGAGCCCGAGCAGGATGTTCCCCGGCGAGACGTCGCGATGCACGAGCCCGAGCGGCGCGCCCTGGTCATCGGTCAGCTCGTGGGCCTCGTGCATGCCGCGCGCGACGTCGCTGACGATCGCCAGGGCGACGGCGAGCGGGAGCTCGCGAACCTGGCCCGGCGTATCGGTCTGCATCAGCGTCCGCAGCGCGGCGCCGTGGACGTACTCGAGGACGAGGTAGTCGTAGCCGTCGTGGATCCCCGCGTCGAGGATCGCGACGAGGTTGGGGTGGTGGAGCCGGCCGCCGATCCGCGCCTCGCGCCGCAGCTGCGCGGCGACGTCCGCGTTGCCGCGCAGGTGCTCGAGCGGTCGCTTGATGACGACGTGGCGCTGAAACCCGTAGGCGCGGTCGATCCGCGCGAGATCGATCCGCGCCGATCCGCCCGCGCCGACCGCCTGGATCACCCGGTACGGCCCGACGAGCTCGCGGTCGGAGGCGGCGGCGGTGATCATGCGCCCAGATCTCCTGCCGGGCGCAGCGACGGCCACAGCGGCGTGCTGGTCGCGAGCTGCACGCGCTGCCGCACGGCCGCGACGGCCTCGGCGACCGCGGCGCGCGACAGGTTCCAGCGCTCTGCGCGCGCGACCCGGTCGAGCTCGTCGGCGAACGCCCGCGCGGTCGGGTAGCGCAGGTCGGGATCTCGCGCCAGCGCGCGCCGCACGATCGCGGCGAGCGCGGGCGGGTACCCGGGGCGGCGCTCCGCCGGATCCGGGATCGTGCCGTCGATGATCTGCTTCATCGCGGTCGCGTTGCCGTGCGCCGAGTACAGCCGGGTGCGCGTGGTGAGCTCGAACAGCAAGACGCCGAGCGAGAACACATCGGCACGGCGATCGATCGGCTGGCCGAGGATCTGCTCGGGGGCCATGTACGGCGCCTTGCCTTTGATCGATCCGGACACCGTGTGATAGCTGCGCGATCGCGCCTTCGCGACCCCGAAGTCGGCGACCTTGACCTCGCCGTGGATGCCGAGCAAGACGTTGCTCGGGCTCACGTCGCGGTGTACCAGGTGCAGCGGTGCGCCCTCGCCATCGCGCGCGTCGTGCGCCGCGTCGAGCCCGGTCGCGAGCTCGGCCAGGATCGTGACCGCCACCTCGAACGGCGGCGCGGCGCGCAGGTGGTGGAGCAGCTGGCGCAGGTCACAGCCGGCGACGTACTCGGTGACCAGGAACGCGCCGCCCTCGAACAGGTCGAAGTCGATGATCTGCACGATGTTGCGGTGGTGCAGGCCCGCCGCCATCCGCGCCTCGTCGACAAACATCAGCGCGACGCGCTCGTTCGCGAGGAGCTCGGTGCGGATCACCTTGATCACGATCGGCCGCACGAAGCCGTGCGCTCCCGAGACCCGCCCGAGGTAGACCTCGCCCATTCCGCCGCGCGCGAGCAGCTGGTCGATCTGGTACCGGCCGAGCGTGGTCAACACCGTGCTCGATGATGCCACGCCGGTGCCGGGGGCTGGGCTTGCCACGGGCGCGGCACGTGCCGTGGCAAGCGCCAGATCAACGCTCGCGATCCGCCCATCAGATCCAGGACTTCGCCCACCGGTCGCCTGGCACGGATCGCGCAACTGATGCGATCCGCATGGGCACACCCTGGAGCATATGTGACGCAACTCCGTGGTGCAGCATCGGGCCCGAAACCGGACGAGCTGGCGAGGTGGTCACCGGCGGCGACGTGGTGGGGAGGCGTCGTCGACCCAGGCCAGGAGGTTGACGATGGCCGACGACGAGGACAGGCCGACCCCCTTCCTGCGCCGCCCGTGCGCCGGGTCGAGGAAGGTGACGACGCCCTCGCGGCTCGCCGCCGCCGCGATCCAGCGCCAGCCGAGCCTTCGAGCTTCCGCCTCCATCCGGTTCCAGGCTGCGGCGGGGAAGTGCAGCGGCAGCGCCGAGCGCTTCACCTGGACGCCCACCATCACCCCGGCGCGGATCGCGAGCAGGTCGAACGCGCCGCGCGAGGCCTTGGACTGGTACACGAGCTCGAAGCCGAGGTCGGCCAGCGCGCGGGCGACGTCGCGCTCACCTTCGTCGCCCACCACCGTCATCGGCACCGCGGCGCCTCCCGGGGCGCGCCACGAAAGCCAGAGCGCCATCACCGGGTCGGTCAGCTCGTAGCGGTCGTCAGCGCGCCGGCGGATGACATCGCCGAGGCGCGCCAGGTAGTTCACCGCGGACGACGAGGACAGCCGCAAGGCCGCCTGGAGATCGGCGGGGCGACGTGGTGCGCGTGCGAGCTGCTCGAGGATCGCCAGCGCTTGTGCCGAGCGGCCGACGACACGGGCGAGCTCCGCTTCGAAGAACATCGCGAGCCGTCCCGTACGGTGGAACAGGAGCCGCGACAGCGCTTCCTTCAGCGCGCCTTCGTCGAGCGGCGGCGCCAGCCCCGCGAGCTGCTCGCCGAGGAGCTGGAGGTAGAACGGGTTGCCGCCGATGGTCGCGACCGCGCGCGCGGCGAGCTGCCGCGACACCGCGTGGCCGGGCACCGCTCCCTCGACGAGGAGGGCGATGGCGTCCGCCTGCGCGAACGCGTCGACTTCGAGCAGCGCGAAGTGGCCGAAGAAGGGCGAGCGCGGCGACGCTACCAGATCGATCATCAAGCGACGCGCCGAACCGGAGATGACGTACGCGACGCGGCGGTGCTTCTGCCAGGCGCTGCGCAACATCGGTAGCACGTCATGCGCCGGCCGGCCCACACGCAGGTCGGCGAGCTCCTGGAACTCGTCGATGGCGACCACGATCGGCAGGTCGAGCGCCTCGGCCAACCGCTCGGGGATCTGGATCAACACGGCGAGCGCGGACGCCGTGAGGTGCAGGTCGTGGAGCCCGAGCAGCAGCTGACGGAGGTCGCCCGGCAGACGCGCGAAGCGTGCCGAGCCGGCGAGCGCCGCGCGGTACGAGGCGGGGTCGATGGTCGCCTCGAGGGACTGGCCGCAGTCGCGGGCAAACACCCGCTCCACCACACGCAGGACGAGCCGCCGGATCACCTCGGCCGTCACCGGAACGTGGTCGAGCACGTCGAGGACGGCGAAGACGACGCGGTCGCCCAGCCGGCGCGAAGCCTCGAGCAAGAGGCTCGTCTTGCCCACCTTCCGCGAGCCCAGCAAGGCAAGCCACTCGGACCCCCCTGCGCGCAATTTCTCGACGGCCCGGACGATGCGTGCGAGCTGCTCCTCTCGGCCGCGGAACCCTGCACCGACAACGGGAAGCGTCGTTTGGTACATCCCGTGAGCTTACAGTGTTGTAACGTTACAACACTGAAACGTAGCGCTGATGCGCGTGGCCCCGTCGAGCGTCCGCGGCGCCCAGCGCCATCCGTGGCGATGGTTTCCGGCAACCCGGGGCACACCGCGCCGCTGTTCGACGCGCTCGCCGAGTTCGCCGCCCCGGCGACGTTCCCCCGGCGCCCCACCCCGGTCGCGGTTCACGCGCGAATCACGGTCACCCGGTTGCCTGCAGGGCTCGTCTCCTCGCTCGCCGTGAGCCGCTCCTCCACGGGGGCCAGCCCCGGGCGGCGGTCGAAGATCACGAGCCACCCGCTGTCGAGCCCGAGCCCCGCGAGGTAGCCGTCGAGCTGCGCGAGCCCCGCCGCCTGCGGATCCGCCGGCCGGGGCGCCAGACCTTGATCTCGATCGCCAGCGTCTCGCCCGCGTAGCGGAGGCACAGGTCCATCCGGCCACGGCCGATGGCGTACTCGCGCTCGATCGAGCCGCCGTTGACCACCCGGTGCAGGAAGGCCATCAGGACGAGGTGCGGCGCCACCTCGTGGTAGGGCGCCGTGCGGAGGAGCGGCTCGCCGTGCTGGGCCCAGAAGTCCATGAAGGAGCGGAGTAGCCGGCCCTTGTCGAGCCGGCCTTCGGGGGTCAGCCAGGTGACGGGGATCTGCGGGAGCGAGTCCGCAGCGCCTCCCGCGAGCGTCCTCACGATGACCTCCCGGTAGATGGGGTTGGCGACCTCCAGCCCTCCAGCCTCGGATCGACGGACCAGGCCGAGGTCGACGGCGAAGCGCCGGTCGTCTTCGGAGATCTCGCCCAGCGTCTCGCCCGCGAGCATCGGCTCGATGATGGCGCGCACCCGTGGCTCGCGGAGCCGCTCGATCAGGCTGTCGAGGTGCGTGTCCTGCCGCCGGATCAGGATCTCTGCCGCCTCGTCCACGTTCGCCGCGCCGATGGGCTCCGCCCGGTCCCGCACGAGCACCTGGGTGAGCTGCCGCGCCAGGGCGTTGGCGAGCCAGGGCTGGCCCTGGGTCAGCGCGAAGGCCCGGTCGACCGCCTCGGGGACGAACACCTGGCCCGTCTCCGCGGTGTGCTGGCCGTAGAGCGCGGCGATCTCGTCGCGGGTGAAGTTGCGCAGGGTGATCGAGTCCGCCTTGATGTTGAACGGGCTCGACGAGCCCAGCCGGTCAGTGCCGCCGGAGGCCACCTTGTAGTCCCGGACGTCCCGGAGCCCGACCAGCGCCAGGGAGTGGGGAAAGCTCCGCGGCCGGTCGGTGTAGCCGTCGCGGATCTGGCGGAGGCTGGCCACCAGCGACTCGTCCCGCAGCGCATCGATCTCGTCGAGAAAGACGACCAGCGGCCGCGATGCCGCGCGGGCCCACGCGGTCAGTGCGGCGGCGATCCGGGCGCCGGGAGCCGCGTCGGGCCAGGGCGGCGGCTGAAGCTCGGGGGGCAGGTGCGCCTCGGCCCGCCTCCGCCAGGCATCGAGGATGGCCAGCTCGGCAGCGCCCGGATCGTGCGGGAAGGGTGCGCCGACCTCCATCGAGACGAGGATGGCGACGTAGGCGCCCTCGGCCGTCAGCTCGTGGCCGAGGTGGAGGAGCGACGTGGTCTTGCCGACCTGGCGGGGCGCGTGCAGGCCGAAGTAGAGCCCCTGATCGATGAGCTCGCGGATCTGCGGCAAGCGCGCGAGCACGGGCAGGGTGTAGTGACGCTCGGGCTGGTTGGGGCCGGCCGTGTTGAAGAAGCGGGCCACGGGCACAGCTTGGGGCCGGGTGCGCGCAGCCGTCAACCGCAGGCCGCGACGCGATCGCCGGCCTTCCCGAGATCCTTCGTAGGACGATCGATGCTCGCATCCCAGCGTACGAACAGCATCGCTCCCTTGAGCACGAAGTATTCGCGATAGTTGGATTGGCCGAGCCGGTAGAGGGACCGCTCCACCAGGTAGCGCCGGGGCACCAGCTGGAAGTTACCGCGCTTGCGCTGGGTGTCCTGGAGCAGCCGAGCGCGCACGGAGGCGGCGAAGTTTGTGACCGACTTCGTCATGATAACACCGCCTGCAGATACGGCTTCATCACCGAATAGATCCGGCACACCTGCGCCGCGCGGACGAGCTCGTCTACGGTCGCGAGCTTGCGGCCGAGCGCATCACGGAGCGCTTCGAGTGCAATGTCGAGCCCGAGCTTGTTCCGGTAACGGAAGCAGTCCACGACGGTGCGCGCCGGGGTCGTGATCCGCATGGGCACACCCTGGATCATGCGCGTCGCGACTCCGTTGTGCAGCATCAGGCCCGAAAACCGGACGATACGGACCGCGACGTCGTCGATCCGCGGCTTGCGCGCCTTGCGGTCGAGCGCGATCCACACCTCTGGTGGCTGTTGGGTCCCTATGTCGTGGATCGCGAGCGCCGACAGCAAGCAGACGATGGCGTGCGGAACGCGAGCACAGATCGTCGCGATCGTCTCCAGTTCGGTCGGCTCCACCGCATGATAGCGATAGAGCCCGCGTCCGATCTGCTCGACCTCTCCGGCGCGGAGCATCGAACGCAGCTGGGTTCTCGACAGCTTGAGCGTGTTGAGATCGCGCGGCCGGAAGACCGAAGGAACCGTCGGCACCTGGGCCGGATGGTCGTGGCGGCGCTTCATCGTGGACAGCTTACCCGATATGTCGGCACATACACGGAGATGTCGACATTTTAGGAAATGGCTGAAACACTGGGGAAAATCTGCCCACGCTCGGGGGGCAGCCCTGGCGGCACGCCCTTGATGACGGCGTAAACTCCTGGCAGCTACAGGTAGTTGCGGTAAGTTAAGTCGTGCGCGAAGGGGACTCGAACCCGACCAGTGCAAGCCGAGATGACCAACCATGTCGCGTCCCTGCAATGACCACGCAGGCTTGCGCGGCGTTGACGTCGCTGATTCTCCCTGCTGATCCCGTCGTCCACCAACTCGCGTGGCAGCCGCGTGGCAGCGGAAACGGAACCGTTTAGGGCGAAAACGGACTTCAATGTTGCTCCGGCATGGGGTTGCCCGGCGCGCTCGTGATGGGCAACGACTACTGGGCTCTACTGGGCTAGGTCGTGCGCGCCTTACAAGCGAGAGGCCGGCTCAGCCGCGTGTCTGGCTGCTACGTGACACCCGTTGCTCCCGTCCGGTGTATAAGCTAGGCAGCCTCAGGAACGAACATATGCAATTCAGTGGCGAACTCACAGGTATCCAGGCGCGATGGCGGGTGCTTGCTGAACGAGGTGCGACATTGTTGGCTCAAGCGAAGGATTTGCAGGATTCAAAACCGAAACCCCTGATTGAGCTCATCTCGATATCGGCGGGCCTCCTTGGCGACCTCATCGGAGCCGCGGATACCGATCTGGCGGATGATGTTGACAAACTCGAGATCCTAACCGCCTTCAGAGACCCCGACGTCCGGAAGGCTCTCGATGCCGCCGGCCCTCGCCTGCGTAATATGTGGCTGCTCATGCATCTGAAGGGGTACGGGCTGCCCAGATCGGAAGTTAAGCGGGTGATTACCGATGCAACACGACAGCTTACGAGGGTTTAATCGTTACGCCAAGAAAGTCCTGCGAGCCTCCGAGAAGCAACTGGCAAAATTGCATGCCCCTCGTGCCGTTGCGAGTGCTCCGAGGTTCCCCGCGGCGAGATATGACAACTTCGAGAAGCTTGGCGAGGGTGTTTACGGTGAGGTCTGGTCCGCCGATGACCTGCTGCTGCACCGACGAGTCGCCGTCAAGATCATTCGCTCTTCGGCGGGCGACCACAACGCAGTCGCGCATGCTCGAGCCCTTGCGCGCGTAGCACATCCGAACATCGTCACCGTCTACGATGTCTCCAATGTCCTCGATCCCTCGACAGGGAAACTTGCCCATGCAGTCGTGATGGAACTGGTCGACGGCCCTTCGCTTGTAGAGAGGTTGGGTCATCAAATGTCGGCCGATGAGGTGCGCGGGATCGGAGGCACGTTGCTCGATGCGGTCGAAGCATATCACATACGCGGACTGGCGCACATGGATCTTCATGCTGGAAACGTGATCGTCAAGGATAACAGCGTGAAAGTGATCGATCCGTTGTACTTCGACACATCGGCGTTTGGATCGACAGCAAGCCGAGTACACCAACAAGAAAGAGACGTTCGCCAGGTTCGGGACATTCTCGTTCAGATGCTTTATCTTGGTGCAGTTCCTATCGATACTGCGCAGGCGTTCGAGCGGGAGACCGCCAAACCATCTGTGGCTCGCTTGAGGGAGAAACTTGCGGCTGTGTTGCAATCAGCAACCACGGTGAACTCGCAAAGCTGATCCGCAGACTGCTCCGTCGCGTGTACGGGGCAAGTGGAGAATTTCGAGGTGGGGTAGCTAACTCAAACTGACGCATACGGCGGTATGTAATGCTCGTATGCGTGAACGTCGATCGCCCTGAACTCGAGACTCGGGGCTGCGGCTCGCAAGGCGGCGAAGCACGCCAAGGTGAGCCTTTCGAGCTGGATCTCGGAGGCGACCGCCGACCGGAGCCGGTACGGAGCTGCTCGGTGAGGTGCTCGATCGGTGGGAAGCCGAAATGGCGCGTTGACGCGTCGCACGCAAACCGTGCTTGCGCGCATCTTGCCCGGTGTTGGCGTCCGAGCGCTTGCGCCGGGCGACGACACTCGCATCGGAGAGCTGCTTGCGGCTATCGGCTATCGTAACTGACGACGTGGTTGACGGTCACGTCGCGCTGCTTGCCGACGACACGGACCGCGTCTTGACGAGTGATCCCGATGACCTCGCAACACTGATCGAGGCCCGCGGTGTGGATGCCGAGGTCGTCACTATCTGAGATGGCTCCGTCTTGAAGCAGGAGCGTACCGGCGTGAACACGCCGGAGGAGCCCCCAGAGCCGGCCCTGGGCTTGGCGATCCTTGATCTGGATGATCTGGTCGAGCGTGTAGGTCAGCGCGGCGTCACCCGGCCCTGGAGTCTGCATGCTTGACCAGCTCACCGAGCCAGTTGATGCAGCTGTGTCACCAGAACCCACGATAGAACCCGACGATGTTCTGCGCATGCTGGTGCAGCACCTCGGTGAGCGCGATCTTTTCGCCGGAGGTCTGCGTGACCTGCGCCTCGGGTGGCCTGGCACCGGGCGCGGCCGCGGGCGATGCCTCGTGCGCCACCTCGACCGGGCGGCCTGGGGGGCTGCAGCCGAACGGCGATGCGAGCGCCACGATCAGCCCACGAGCTCGCAGACCCTGAAGCCACGGCAACCGCGGCCGGTTCGCCACAAGGCCAGCCCGCCACCACGGGTGGCTCGTGGCACCAGCCTCGCGACGGCGAACCCGCGGGCCGGGTAGGCTTGCCTCGTGTGGTACGCGGCGATCGCCCAGACCAGCCAGCAGCTGGCCGAGACCTCCTCGCGCAAGACGAAGGTCGAGCTGCTCGCCAGGCTGTTCGGCGAGCTCGGCCCCGACGAGCAGGCGATCGCGGCGCGCCACCTCTCGGGCGAGGTCGGCGAGAAGCTCGGGATCGGCTACGCGACGGTCGGTGAGCTGCGCGGTCAGATCGCGCCGGCGCCGGAGGCGTCGCTCTCGGTGATCGAGGTCGATCGCCGGTTCGCCGCGCTCGCCGCGCTCGGCGGCGCCGGATCGGGCAAGGCCAGGAAGGCGGCGTTCGGCGCGATGCTCGCGGCAGCGACCGCGGCCGAGCAAGGCTTCCTCGGGGCGCTGGTCATCGGCGAGCTCCGGCAAGGCGCGCTCGACGCGCTCGTGGTCGATGCGATCGCGCTCGCGACCCGGCTCGATGCGCGCGCCGTGCGGGCGGCCTATATGCCGTTGCTCGCGACGCCCGCCCGCGAGCGCTTCGGCGTGCTCGGTGCGCTCGCGCCAGGGCTGGCCGTCCCGCGCCTGGTCACCGGCGACCCCGCCGAGGCCAACGCCTACTTCGACAGAGCGATCGCCCGGGGCCACGAGGGTGTGATGGCCAAGGCGCTCGAGGCTCCGTACGACGCCGGCAACCGCGGCGCGGCGTGGCTCAAGATCAAGAAGGTCTACCACCTCGATCTGGTGGTGCTCGCCGCCGAGTGGGGCTCGGGGCGCCGCCGCGGCTGGCTGTCGAACCTTCACCTCGGCGCCCGCGATCCGGCGGGCGGCTGGGTCATGCTCGGCAAGACGTTCAAGGGCATGACCGACGAGATGCTGGCCTGGCAGACCGCCCAGTTCCTGGCGCGCGAGGTCGATCGCGACGGCCACATCGTCTACGTCCGCCCCGAGATCGTCGTCGAGATCGCGTTCAATGACGTCCAGCGATCGTCGCGCTACCCCGGCGGCTTCGCGCTCCGCCTCGCCCGCGTCATCCGCTACCGCGGCGACAAGACCGCCGCCGAGGTCGACACGATCGAAGCCGTCCGCGCGATCGCGATCCAGGGCGGCGTGGTCCCGCCGTGACGCCGGCGTGCTCCCTCAGGCGCGCGCGGCCTCGTTGCGGATCCGGGCCAGCAGCTCCGCCTTGGCGGGCGCCGGCAAGAACGAGGCGCGGGCGGCGGTCTCGGCCACGGTGACGAGCTCGCCGGCGGTGAGCTCGAGCGCCGCGGCGGTGGCGCGGTAGTTGTCTGCGACATATCCTCCGAAGTAGGCAGGATCATCCGAGTTGATCGTGACGGCGACGCCACGGCGCAGGAGGCGCGCGAAGTTGTGCTCGCGCAGATCGCGCACCACGCAGAGCTTCAGGTTGGACAGCGGACAGACGGTGAGCGGGATCTGGTCCCGGACCAGGCGGTCGACGAGGGCCGGGTCTTCCTCGCAGCGTACGCCGTGATCGATGCGCTCGGCCTGGAGCAGATCGAGGGCCTCCGTGATGTAGGCGGCGGGGCCTTCTTCGCCGGCATGGGCGACGGGATGCAGGCCGAGCGCACGGGCCTTGGCGAACACGCGCGCGAACTTGCTCGGCGGGTTGCCGCGCTCGCCAGAGTCGAGCCCCACGCCGATGAACTCGCTGCGAAACGGCAGCGCGGCCTCGAGCGTGGCGAGGGCATCGTCCTCGGAGAGGTGGCGCAGGAAGCACAGGATCAGCTCGGACGTGATGCCGTAGCGGCGGTGCGCGTCGGCCATCGCGTCGCGCAAGCCCCCGATCACGACCTCCATCGCGATGCCGCGCGCGGTGTGGGTCTGCGGATCGAAGAACAGCTCGGCGTGGACGACGTTGTCGGCGTGGACGCGCGTGAAGTACGCCATCGCGAGCGCATAGAAATCGTGGCGATCGCGCAGCACGTTGCAGCCGGCGTAGTAGAGATCGAGGAACGACTGCAGATCGGAGAACTGGTAGGCCGCGCGGACCTCGTCGATGGAGCGGTACGGCAGGGCGATGCCGTGCTTGCCGGCCAGGCTGAACATCATCGCCGGTTCGAGCGTGCCTTCGATGTGGAGGTGCAGCTCTACCTTGGGGAGCCGCCGGATCAGCTGGTCGTGGGCTGGGTCGATTGCTATCACGGGGCCTACCTTACTACTTGCCGCTCGGGGGCGAGGTGGGTACCGTCGCGGACCCCATGACCGACGACGCGACCCCCGAGACGACAGCAGCCACGATCGCCGCGGTCCCCGCTGCGCCCACCAACTATGATCCGGTGCCGGCCGTGGCGCGCGCGCTCGGGCTTGCCCCCGGTGCCGTCGCGGCCGTGGTCGCGATGCTCGACGAAGGCAACACCGTCCCGTTCATCGCGCGCTACCGCAAGGAGCGGACGGGCGGCCTCGACGAGGTCCAGATCCGCGCGATCGAGGAGCAGCGCACCTACCTGGTCGAGCTCGAGGCCCGGCGGGCGGCGATCCTCGCGTCGGTGGCCGAGCAGGGCAAGCTCACCCCGGAGCTCGAGGCCAAGCTGCGCGCGGCGCACGGCAAGGCGGAGCTCGAGGATCTGTATGCGCCGTACCGGCCGCGCCGCAAGACCCGCGCCTCGGTCGCGCGCGACAAGGGCCTCGAGCCGCTGGCGCACAGGATCCTGGCGCAGGGCGGGGACGGCGATCCGGCCGCCGAGGCGGCGGCGTTCGTCGGCGAGCAGGTCGCGAGCGCCGACGACGCGCTGGCCGGCGCCCGCGACATCGTCGCCGAGGTCATCGCCGATACCGCGGAGATCCGCGCGTTCGTCCGCCGCGAGTACGCCGAGCACGGCGAGCTGTCGTCGGAGGTCGTGCCGAACAAGGGCGACGATCCCACGAAGTTCGAGCAGTACTATCAGTTCAAGGAGGCGGTGAAGACGATCCCGTCGCACCGGTTCCTGGCGATCCGGCGCGGCGAGGCCGAGGGGGTGCTGCGCGCGCACGTCGCGGTCGACACCGCGCGGGTCGAGCTCGGGATCCTGCGGCTCGCCAGGCTCGACGAGGCGTCGCCGTGGGCGGCGCTGCTGCGGCTCGCGGTGGCCGATGCGCTCAAGCGCTTGCTCGCGCCGAGCGTCGAGAACGACGTGCGCGCCGAGCTCAAGCAGCGCTCGGACGGCGCCGCGGTCGAGATCTTCGCGGGCAACCTGCGTAACCTCATGCTGGCGGCCCCGCTCGGCGGCGCGGCGGTGATCGGCGTCGATCCGGGGCTGCGCACCGGTTGCAAGTGCGCGGCGATCGACGCCACGGGCAAGTTCCTCGGCACCGTGACCGTGTACATCACGCAAGGCGACGCGCAGCTCGCCCGGGCCAAGGACGACTTCCTGGCGTTCGTGCAGAAGTTCACGCCGCGCGCGATCGCGGTCGGCAACGGCACCGGCGGGCGCGAGGCGGAGAGCTTCGTCAAGCGCACGCTCGCCGACGCCGGCCTGCGCGCCGAGCCCGGCGCCGCGGCCACGCCGGAGCCCGAGGGTGCGCCCGGGGCGCAGGACACGTGGCGCGCGCCGTTCGTGGTGCAGGTCAACGAGGCCGGGGCGAGCGTATACTCGGCCTCGGACCTCGCGCGGGAAGAGTTCCCGGAGCTCGACCTCACGATCCGCGGGGCGATCTCGATCGCGCGGCGGTTGCAAGATCCGCTCGCCGAGCTGGTCAAGATCGAGCCCAAGTCGATCGGCGTCGGCCAGTACCAGCACGACGTGCACCAGCCGCTGCTCGGCAAGAAGCTGGGCGATGTCGTCGAGGATTGCGTTAACCACGTCGGGGTCGAGCTCAACACGGCGAGCGCGCAGCTGCTCGGCTATGTCGCCGGCATCGGCAAGTCGCTCGCCAAGAAGATCGTGGTGTACCGCGACGCGCACGGCGCGTTCGGCTCGCGCGCGCAGCTGATGGAGGTCTCGGGGCTGGGCCCCAAGGCGTTCGAGCAAGCGGCGGGCTTCCTCCGGATCGCGAACGCCAAGCACCCGCTCGACCAGTCGGCGGTCCACCCGGAGCGCTATCCGCTGGTCGAGCAGATCGCCCGGGATCTCGGCGTCGAGCTGCCGGCGCTGATCGGCAACCAGGAGCTGGTCGATTCGATCAGCTTCGCGAAGTACGTGACCGCCGACGTGGGCGAGCCGACGCTACGCGATATCGCCGCCGAGCTCGCCAAGCCGGGGCGCGACCCGCGCGCCGAGTTCTCGCCGCCGAAGTTCCGCGACGACGTGACCGCGATGGAAGACCTCAAGGTCGGCATGGTGCTCGAGGGCATCGTGACCAACGTGACGGCGTTCGGGGCGTTCGTCGACATCGGCGTCCACAACGACGGCCTCGTGCACGTCTCGCAGCTCGCCGAGCAGTTCGTCAAGGATCCGAGCGAGGTCGTCAAGGTCGGCCAGAAGCTGACGGTGCGCGTGCTCGAGGTCGACAACCAGCGCAAGCGCATCGCGCTCTCGGCGAAGAAGGGCGGCGGGGGGCCGCAGCAACGTCAGCCGCGGCGCGACAATAGCGGCAGCGGCAACAATAACAATGAAGGCGGCCAGCGTCCGCCGCGGAACCGGAACCGCGGCGGTGGTGGTCAACGCTCGCCGCAGCAACACGCGGAAGGCCAAGGGCACCAGGGCCAGCAAGGCCAGGGTTACCAGGGGCAGGGACACCAGGGCCATCAGGGGCACCAGGGGCAGGGGTACCAGGGCCATCAGGGGCACCAGGGGCAGGGGCATCAGGGGCAGGGGCACCAGGGGCAGGGGCACCAGGACCAAGGCCACCAGGGGCACCAGGGCCAAGGGCACCAGGGGCATCAGGGCCAAGGGCATCAGGGGCAGGGGCATCAGGGGCAGGGGCACCAGGGGCAGGGGCACCAGGGGCAGGGCCATCAGGGGCAGAGCCATCAGGGGCAGGAGCACCAGGGGCAGGGGCACCAGGGCCAAAGCCACCAGGGTCAGGGACACCAGGGCGGTCAGGGACACCAGGGTCAGGGGCACCAGGGAGGCCAAGGCCAAGGTCAGGGCCGGCCGCGCCGTGACGATCGGCGTGGTCCCCCGCAAGGTGGCCGCGAGACCCGGCAATGGACGGATCGCCAGCAGGGCGGCCCGCAGCAGGGCGGTCCGCAGCAGGGCGGTCCGCAGCAGGGCGGTCCGCAGCAGGGCGGCCCGCAGCACGGGGACTCACCGTCCTTTGAGCGTCCACCGGCAGAGCAACGAGCAGATCGTGGGCCGCAGAACGATCGCCGTGATAACCGCGGACCAAGGCGGGATGATCGCGGGCCGCAAGGTCGCCGCGACGATCGCGGGCCGCAGGGGGATCGTGGACCGCAGGGCGACCGTGGACCGCAGGGCGACCGTGGGCCGCAGGGCGACCGTGGACCGCAGGGCGACCGTGGGCCGCAGGGCGAGCGGCGCGACGATCGCGGTCCGCAGCGGCGCGACGATCGCCGGCCGGAAGAGCCGCAGTCGGGGTGGGGCGTCTCGGGCTTCACGAATAACCCGTTCGCGAAGCTCCAGGGCAAGGACGGCAACAAGGGCCGCACGTAGCCGTGGGCGGCGGGTCAGCGCTTCTCCAGCTTCTTGAACCCGAGGAGCAGCATGAGGAAGAGGTACGCCTCCTGTGTCTTGCGTACGCGGCGCCAGGCGTCGAAGGCATCGCGCGCGCGGCCAACCGTCCGGCGCGTGTCGTGGCGGGTGAAGGTAGTGGTCACGTCATAGTCGGCACGATGTCGTGCTTCCTGGAGATCGATGAACGTCTCAGCGACGAGGGTCAAGTCCGGGGGAAACACCACGTTGCCGAACACCGGCAGCGAGCGTCTCGCGACGACCGCCTTGCAGGCGCCCTTCATTTCACCGTGATCGAAGATGCGAACCAAGCGGCGACGAAACTCGAACGGACCTCCGAGAAAGTGCTCGCCTGCGTCGCCCCCGACGAGGTGGAAGAAGTGAGTAATACGCGGCCGACACGGCCCGTCGCAGGCTGGCCTGCGGCGGGCTTGCCCGGATCAATGTCGAGCAGGTGCTCGGCCTGCTCGAGGAGGCCGTCGGCGATCCAGCTCACCGGTGCTGCTCACCCTGCGCTTCATCGAACGAGCGCTTCCTTCGCTCGGATTCCTCCATCTCCGCTTCTGCCTCCTTCTCTTCGGAAGGGGTCAGGAAGTGCATGTAAGGCCACAGCTCGATGCTGTCCTGGTGCAGGCTCTCACGGATGGCCTTGGCGATCGGCTCCAGCCGTGCAGGCACCCACTGATCCTCGGGGGTGGCCTCGTCGAGCTTGACCAGAATTTCCACCGCGTCGTCACCCGTGGAGTCGACGATCAGCTCATGCTCCATCCCCACGACCTTTGGCGTGGGGGGGAACTGACGCTGGGCCTTCGCCAAGGCTAGCTTCACGCGTTCCTCGAGGGTCATGTGCTCCAGTCTACCAGATCACGCTTCGGGGCCAGGCCGGACCGACGCCATCCCGGTCCAACTCGTCATCACGCCGACGCGGATCTTTCACCTGGTTGGCCGTTCCCGAGCGTAGTGCGCGTTCGTGACTGTGGGGCTGCGGCCGAAAACCGGCCGGGATGTGCGGAGCTACGGCAGCTAGCCTCGGGGCGTGGTCGCAAAGTGGAGCCGCGCGCGGCGGGATGCTAAGTACAGAGACGGTGTCTCGACGACAGCTCGTGGTCCTGGCTGCGCTGGTGGTTGCCACCGGTGCGTGCGGCAAGAAGCAGCAGCATGGCGATCCGGTCACCCCGCCGGTCGATGCGGCGGTGGCTCGGCCGGCCGATCCGGTGGTGGTCCGGCCGGTCGATCCGGCGGCCACCCAGGCGGCCGTCGCCGCACCGGTCGCGCCGGGGCGCAGCGAGCACGCGGTGTTCCAGCTAGTCGACAATCGCCACGCGGTCCACCGCTACAGCGACGGCGACCTCGTGCTCGACGCCGCGGACGTCGGGTTCGCGCGCTACACGCGGTTCAGCATGCCGGCGCCGCGCTGGCAGCTCGGGCAAGATGTCGACGGCGAGCGCGCGGCGGTCGCGGATCGGCTCGCGACGCTCGAGGTCCCGCTGTCGGCCGATCAGGCCGCGGGCATCACGTTCGTCACGGCCCGCGTGTACGGCTCGGACCACCAGCGGATCACGCTCAAGGTCAACGGCCGGCGGCCGGGCAAGGACGCCAGCGCGCTCCTGGTCGAGGGCTGGATCACGGTCGCGATTCCGATCGCGCGCGGCTACTTCGCCGCCGGCGAGAACCAGCTGGTGCTCGAGACCTCCGGCGGCAAGGGCAACCTCGCGGTCCAGTGGATGCGGTTCGGCAGCTCGATCGGCAGCCGCGATCCGCGCGCCGACGCGGTGTTCGACGGCACGGCCGGGACGATCACGCTGGCCAGGGATGCGGCGGTCGCGTGGTACGTGACGGTCCCCGACGGAGCGCACTTCGTGGCGACGGTGAACGCGCCGTGCAAGGTCGAGCTGCGGGCGCGCGCCAGCGACGACAGCTTCGCCGGGGGGCTGCTCGCCGCCGACAGCACCCGCGTCGATCTCGGGGCGATGGCGGGGCGCGTCGTCGCGCTGACGCTGACCGCGCGCGATTGTGACCGGGCGACGCTCCGCGCGCCGCGGATCACGCTGCACGGCCCCGAGCCGGTGGCGCTGCCGGGCGCCGAGCCGCCGCGCTACGTGATCCTGTGGGTGATGGACGCGCTGCGCGCCGACAAGATCCCGATCTTCACGCCGGGGGCGCGGGCCCAGACGCCGAACCTCGACGAGCTGGCCAAGACCAGCACGGTGTTTCGCCAGTACTACGTCCAGGGCAACGAGTCGCAGACCAGCCACTCGAGCATGTGGACCGGGCTCTACCCGGCGGTGCACGGCGTGCGGCTCGCCGGGGTCGGCGGCGCGTGGCGGATCGGCTCGCAGTTCGATCTGCTCGCGCAGGAGGTCGCCGGGGCGCACTACGCGACGCTCGCCGTGACCGGCAACGGCTACGTCAACGAGGACGGCGGCTACGCGCGCGGGTTCCAGGAGTTCCGCAACATGATGCACGAGACCGGGGTCGAAAATGGCATCATCTATGGCCAGCAGATCGTCGATGCCGCCCTCTCGAAGCTCGATCACCACCGCAGCGATCCGGCGTACCTGTTCCTCGGGACGATCGATACGCACGGGCCGTGGATCGCGCGCAAGCCGTGGATCGATATCTACTCGCCCGGGCCGTACCACGGGCCGTTCCAGGAGTTCGGCACCGCCAAGGACCTCGGCTTCAAGGCCGGCTCGATGGGGTGCAGCGTGATCCCGCCGCCCGCCGACGTCGAGCGGCTGCGCGCGATCTACGATTCGGCGATCAGCTATCACGACATGCAGGTCGGCCGGCTCGTCAAACAATTGCAGTCCTGGGGGATCTGGGATCAGACCATGCTGATCATCACCGCGGATCACGGCGAGGAGCTGTTCGAGGACGAGCGCTGCGGCCACGGCGGCTCGCTGCGTGACTCGCTGACCCGCGTGCCCATGCTGATCCACGATCCGGCGCGGTTCCCGGCCGGCACGATCGTCGAGGAAGGCGCGGAGGGCGTCGACATCATGCCGACGGTGCTCGCCGCGATCGGCGCCCCGGCGCCGGACGGCCCGCAGGGTGCGCCGCTCGAGCCGCTGGCGCAGGGCGTGGGCCGCGGCTGGGCCCGGCCGTCGTATGCCTCGCAGTACGAGTACGCGCACGCGATGCGGATCGGCCGGTGGAAGGCCCGCGTCGGGGCCCGCGGCACGCCGCTCATCGGCGACATGGCGGCCGATCCGGGCGAGACGCGGGACGCCTCGGCCTCGCATCCGTTCGAGCGCCGGATGTTGACCGATAACCTCGGGATGTTCCTGGCGATCCGCACGCAATGGCGGAAGTCGGAGTGGGGCGTGGTCACCAACGTCACGCCCGCGGGGGCGCGTGCCCTCGACGAGGT
Organism: Cumathamnion decipiens; assembly: GCA_032356425.1. Lineage (NCBI taxonomy): Eukaryota > Rhodophyta > Florideophyceae > Ceramiales > Delesseriaceae > Cumathamnion > Cumathamnion decipiens. Next base: position 15,078 of record JAUKWE010011113.1, on the reverse strand, counting down.
GACGACGCCGTGAAGCACGCGCTGGTGGTCCTGGCGGCGTGTGCCGGCGCCGATGTGACGTCACCGGCGAGCCCGGCCGCGCCCGTGGCACCGGACGTGGCCAACGGAGGCCCGCTGGTGAGCGAGGCGACGCCGGACGGCGTGGATCAGGCGGACGGGGTGGACCAGGCGGACGGGGTGGACCAGGCGGGCGATGGGGGCGACTTCGCCGGCGGCCTGGCCGGGGGACCGGAGCTCTGGCTCAAGGGCTCGACGCACGTGCATGCCAGGGCGTCGGGCGATTCGAGCGAGCCGAACGCCAACGTGATCGCGTGGTACGAGGAGCACCACTACGACTTCATCGTGCTTACCGATCACAACCGGGTGAGCGAGCTCGACAAGACGCGCGATACGCGTGGCCAGATCACGCTGCGCGATCCGCGCGCCGGGTTGATCGTGTTCTCGGGGATCGAGCTGACGCATAACCCGATCGGCTGCGTGCCGATCGGCGACCCGAGCCGCAACTGTCGGATCCACGTCAACTTGCTGGGGCCCACCGCGCGGCCGGGTGGCAGGCTCGAGTGGGCGGAGCGCCGGAGCCACGCCCGGATCGACATGTATCGCGCGGCGCTGAACGCGCAGGCCGCGCTGGGCGGGCTCGCGCAGCTGAACCACCCGCAGTGGCTGTGGGGCATGACGCCGGAGCTGCTCGCCGAGCTGTCGCGCCGCGGCATGCGGCTGGTCGAGATCGCGAACACCGCGTTCTCGAAGTGGAACGCCGGCGATGCGGCCCATCCGTCGACCGAGGCCCTGTGGGACGCGGCGCTCGCCCGCGGCGCGACCTTGTGGGGCACCGCGTCCGACGACGCGCATGACTACGAGGGCCACGGCAAGTATCCGCCGGGCGGCGGCTGGATCGTCGTCCACGCGCGCCGCGAGCCACGCGCGATCCTCGATGCGCTCGCGGCCGGTCACTTCTATGCCTCGAACGGCGTCGTGCTCGAGCACGCGGAGGTCGAGGGCGACGAGCTGGTGGTCGCGGTCGATCCGGCTCAGGCCGGCAGGTACACGATCGACTTCATCGAGAATGGCCAGCGCGCCGAGTCGATCACCGGCAAGGTCGGGAGGCGCGCGGTTCCGTCCGCCGGCTATGTTCGCGCGGTCGTCACGCGCGATGACGGTAAGCGCGCCTGGGTGCAGCCCGTGCGCAAGTGACCCTGAGGGGGGGGTCACAGCGCGGTGTAGCCGTGCTTGACCGCGAACCGCGTCAGCTCCGAGTTATTGCGGAGGCTCAGCTTCTTCAGCACGTGGCCGCGATGGGTATCGACGGTCTTGATGCTGATCTCGAGGTGCTCGGCGATCTCGCGATTGGTCATGCCACGCGCGAGCATCTCCATCACCTGCTGCTCGCGGGCGGTCAGGGCGCTCGCGGGGTGGCCCTCCCCGGTCTTGAGGAGCTCCTCGATCCCCGGCGGGATCACCTGCTCGCCACGGCTCACCGCGCGGATCGCCGCCAGGAGCTCTTCGGGCTCGGCGGCCTTGTTGACATACCCGTGCGCTCCCGCCGCGATCGCACGGGCGGCATAGCTCGGCTCGGTGTGCCACGTGAGCACGACGACGAGGGGCGCTGTGTCCATGGGGCGCATCTCATTGAGCACGTCAAACCCGGAGCGGTCCGGAAGGCTGATGTCGAGGATCAGCACATCCGGGCGCTCGCGCTGGATCATCTCCAGCGTTTCCGAGGCTGTACCTGCTTCGCCGACGACCTCGAGGTCGTCGGCTTTGCCCAGCGCTTCTCGTAGCGCCCAGCGAACAACCGTGTGATCTTCTGAAATCGCTAATCTAATCATAAGGACCTCGGGGCAGATGCTCCGAAAAATTTGCAACCTGCGCGCCGTCTTTTGAGCCCCCCCTCCTGAGGCCGTCATCCGGGTCCCAGGGGGCCACGGAGCTGGGCGGATCGAACGCGTGCACGAATGCTGCATGGCCTTCATCTTCACCCCGGGATCGCGGCAGGCACGCAGTTCTTGCGGCGGGCTTGGCTTGCCCGCCGGGCTTCCACGTAGGATGCGCAGCGGATGGTAGGCCGCCCCTTCATCGTCGGGATCGCCGGAGGCACCGGCTCGGGCAAGACGACCGTTGCCCACAAGCTGGCGAGCGCGATGCCGGACGGCCGCTGCGTGACGCTCGAGCACGACGCCTACTATCGCGATCAAGGTCACCTGACGCCCGAGGAGCGCGCCCGGATCAACTACGATCATCCGGCGTCGCTCGAGAGCTCGCTGCTCATCGCGCACCTGCGCGAGCTGCGCGAGGGGCGCGCCGTCGCCGTGCCGCTCTACGACTTCGCCACCTACACCCGGCGCCCCGAGACCCGGGTGGTCGAGCCGGCGCGGGTGATCATCGTCGAGGGCATCCTGGTGTTCACCGAGGCAGGGCTCCGCGACCAGATGGACATCAAGATCTTCGTCGACACCGATCCCGACATCCGGCTGATGCGGCGGATCCGCCGCGATCTCGAGCACCGCGGCCGGACGTTCCAGTCGGTGCGCGAGCAGTACTACGCGACGGTCCGGCCGATGCACCTCGAGTATGTCGAGCCGACCAAGCGGTGGGCCGACCTCATCGTCCCGGAGGGCGGCGACAACCGCGTCGCGCTCGACGTCCTGCTCGGCCGGCTGTGGCGCATCGTCAGCGAATGACGCCCCGCATGACTCACGCACGGCTCACGGCACGAGCACGCCGGCGCCGGTGGTGATCCGCGCCTCGAGATCGCGGTGGGCCTGGGCCACCTCGGCGAGCGGGTAGCGGCGCTCGACGGGGACCTTGACCTTGCCGGTCGCCACCATCCCGAACAGCTCGTCGGCCATGCCCTGCGCGGCCTCGCGGGTCGCGAGGTAGGTGCCCAGCGTGGGCCGCTGGACGTAGAGCGAGCCCTTCTGGGACAGCACGCCCAGGTGGATCGGCGGGACCGGGCCAGACGCATTGCCGAAGGACACCAGGACCCCGAGCGGTGCCAGGCAATCGAGCGAGCGCTCCCAGGTGTCCTTGCCGACCGGGTCGTAGACCACGGCGACGCCCTTGCCGTCGGTCAGCGCGCGGACCCGCGCGACGACGTCCTCGCGGCGGTAGTTGATCACGTGCGCCGCGCCGTGCTCCGCGGCGAGCCGGCACTTGTCGTCGGTGCCCGCCGTGCCGATCAGCCGGAGCCCGAGCGCCTTGGCCCACTGGCACGCGATCAGGCCGACGCCCCCGGCAGCGGCGTGCCACAGGATCGCATCGCCGGGCGAGAGCTCGACGCGGGTGCGGCGCAGGAGGTACTGCACCGTGAGCCCCTTGAGCATCATCGCGGCGCCGGCCTCGAAGTCGATCGAGTCGGGCAGCTTGACGACCGGGATCGCCGGGACGACGCGGGCCTCGGCGTAGCTGCCCGGCGTGCGCGCGGCATACGCGACGCGGTCGCCGACCGCGAGGTGGGTGACGCCGGGGCCCACCGCCTCGATCACGCCAGCGGCCTCCGTGCCGAGCACCGCCGGCAACGGCATCGGATACAGCCCGGTGCGGTGGTAGATGTCGATGAAGTTGAGGCCGCACGCGTGATGCCGGATGCGGACCTCGCCGGGGCCGGGCTCGCCCACCGGCACGTCGGCCAGGTGCATCACGTCGGGGTCGCCGAATCGATCGATCTGGATCGCTCTCATGGGTGAGGCGAAACCTAGCACCGGAGATGTATAGTTCGTGCATGCTTGCGGTTGTTACCGGCGGCGCTGGGTTCATCGGGTCGCACACCGTCGATCGCCTGATCGGCGCAGGTCACCACGTCGTCGTGCTCGACGACTTCCGCACCGGAAGGCGCGCCAACCTCGCGCAGCACGCCGGCAGTGACCGGCTCGACATCGTCGCGTGCGACGTCTCGCACGGGATCTTCGCCGCGCTCGCGCCGCTCACCGCCAGGCACGGTCCGGTGGAGCGCATCGTCCACCTCGCCGCGCAGGTCTCGGTGGTGCATTCGGTCACCAACCCGCTGGTCGACATGCAGGTCAACTACGGCGGCACGCTGCACGTGCTCGAGTATGCGCGCGCGGCGGGCGTCGCGAAGGTCGTGTTCGCCTCCTCGGCGGCGGTCTACGGCGACGTCACCGCGATGCCCGTCGGCGAGGACACCCCGACGCGCCCGGTCTCGCCCTACGGCATCGACAAGCTCGCGTCGGAGCACGCGCTCGACTACTACGCGGCTGTCCACGGCGTGCCGACCACCGCGCTCCGGTTCTTCAACGTCTACGGCCCGCGCCAGGACCCGTCGAGCCCGTACTCGGGCGTGATCTCGATCTTCGCCGATCGCGCCCGCGCCGGCCGCACGCTCACGATCTTCGGCGACGGCGGCCAGACCCGCGACTTCGTCTACGTCGGCGACGTGGTCCGCGCGATCGTCGCGGCGCTCGGCGATGGCAATAGCCGGGTGGTCGCGAACGTCGGCACCGGCGGCGAGATCACCGTGCTCGAGCTCGCGCGCACGATCGCCGGGCTGTGCGGCGGCAAGAGCGTGATCGAGCACGCGCCCGAGCGCGCCGGCGAGATCCTCAAGTCGCGTGCGCGCGTCGATCGCCTGCGCGAGGCGCTGGGCGTGGTCGCCGAGACCACGCTGGTCGACGGGCTCCGCGAGACCTTGCGCTGACGCCGGGTCACCGGCGCGTGGTCCGGCCACTCGCGAGCTCGTTTCCGTCGCTGAGCCAGGCTGGACGAGTGGCCACGCGTGTAGCCACTTGGTGAGCGCTGGCACGCGGAAGTTCCCTGGTGGCCACGCGTGTAGCCACGGTTGATGCCAGGTCAAGGCGGGAGCGCGAGGCCCCATCTCCCTCGCAGACCAGCGCACGTGAGCGCTGATCCCTCCGGACGGCACCGGGTTTGCTGTGAGGGCACCATCATGATGAAGCACCTGATGACTCTCGCCGGCATCCTCGCGATGCAGGCATGCGCGATCGGCACGGAAGGTTCGACCACCGGCTTGCGCCCCGAGAACGGCGTTGCGCCGACGGCCGCGTCACCGACCGGCGATCGCGTCGGCTTCGTGCTCGCGCACGGCCTGGCCGGCAGCATCGACAGCTTCGATCCCGAGATCGTCGCTGCCCTCCAGGCCGACGGCTACTACGTCATGCGCGACGCGGTGCCGCCGGTCGAGAGCGTCGCGACCCGCGCGGCTGCGCTCGCGACCCAGGTCGATGCGTTCATCGCTGCGAACAAGCTCGATCGCGTCCACATCATCGCGCACTCGATGGGCGGGCTCGACAGCCGGTACCTGATCTCGTCGCTGCACTACGGTAGCAAGATCACGTCGCTGACGACGCTCGGGACGCCGCACCGCGGATCGCCGCTCGCCGACATCGGGCTGGGCATCACGCACAGCATCACCGCCTCGCAGGAGGACGCGCTCCTGGCGCTCACCGACGTGCTCGGCCCGGACGTCGATTCGGCCAAGGTGCACCGCGCGCTCGTCGATCTCGCCGAGGCCAACGCGCCGGCCTTCAACGCCGCCAACCCCGACGCGCCGGGCGTGACGTACGTCTCGTACGCCGGCTACAGCACGCTGTTCGGCGTGACCAACTGGAACGCCGACGAGCTGTGCTCGGCGACCGGCGTGGCCACGCCGAGCCCGTCGTCCTTGCCGGGCGAGCTCCAGCTCACCGGGCCGATCGTGGGCGGCTTCTGGCTGCGGCCCCACGATGGCGTCGTGCCGATCGATAGCGCGACGTGGACGGGCTTTGCCGGCTGCATCCCGACCGATCACCTCGACATGACCCGCGCAGGCTCCAAGGCCGCCGCGGATCTCGATCTCCCGCTGGTGCCGTTCTACCACCGGATCGCCGCCCGCGTCGGCTCGTTGTGATCGAGGGCCGCGAGCGTCCTTTCGACCTGCGGCTGACGTAGTTCCTCAGGGCGTGCTGGTCGGGTCGGCCGGATCGCGGTGCGCGTCGCGCTCGTCGCCGTCCCAGAAGCCGTCGCCATCCCGGTCGACGCCGATCCGCTGTCCCGAACCGAGGGGCACGCAGGTATAGGTCACGGGCCGCCCGGCGCGCGTGGCCAGGAGCTGCAGCGCAGCGTCGGTGATGGGAGGCAGCGCGCGTCGATCGCTCTGGAACCGGCCCGATCCGACGTACACGAAGCCGACCTCGACATCGAACAGCTCGGTCTTGGCGACGAGATCGCACTCGCCTGCGTCCGCGCGCTCGCGGAGGAGCTGGACGCGCGACGCCACCGCCGCGGGGCTCGAAGCCGTGAGCGTGATCTGCTGGCCCACGATGGGCGCGAGGTTGGTGGGGAACGCCATCACGAACGTCTCCAGCTGCCGCCGCATGACATCGCCTGCCGGCCCATCCGGAAGGCCGCCGTTGCCGGCCCCGGTGAACGACTCCGAGAAGCTGGCCGCGTGGTGGAAGCGATACACCGTGTCCATGTGCCCGTCATGGAGGAACCCGAAGCCACGCACCTGATCTCCCATGAACTCGTTGTCGCCCGGGGCAAACCCGAAGGTCAGGGGATTGCCGAACATCCCGACCTTTTGATAGAGGTTGCGCAGCTGGGGGGCCTTGAACAGCTGCTCGCTGAAGGCGAAGTTGGAGAGGCCGCTCGTGCCGAAGAACCCGGGCGCCGCCGTGCCTGGATTGGCATTACGGTCGAGCGTGTGGCAGCTCGCGCACCTGAGGGCGGCGCAGGAGCCGTCCAGACACGCCGGGATCCCGCAGTTGACGCTACCGAACAGCTGGCGTCCGGCCTCCTGATCCGACGTGAGCCGGTTATCGAGCGCCTGGTTCGGGTTCGGCGGATACGTGACCTGCAGGATGAAGTCGGTGAACGCGTCCATGTCCGCCGGCGGGATGAAGCGCTCGCGCCCGAGCAGATCGGTGAAGCCACCCTGGAACTTCTCGAACGCCGCATGCTCGTCGAACGTCCCGCTGTCCGGCTGGGCGGTGGGGGCGTCGTTGCCGCCGGTGCGGTCGCCGCGCCAGTGCATCGGGCCGTGGTTGGCCATCCCGCGCAGGCTCTGCGTGACCATCGGCCCCTTCATCGGGTGGAACACGGGATCGATGGGCTTGCCCGTGAGCAGGTTGAACAGCGCACTGGAGAACGGCCCGGGATCCCTGATCACCTTCGCGTCCGGGTTGCCGAGATCCCACGCCAGGCTGTCGAGATCGCCGTACACGTGGCAGCTCGCGCAGGCCGAGTCGCCGTGGCTCGACGAGAACGAGGCGTCGTAGAGGAACCGGCGGCCGCGCACGATGCTCGGCGGCTCCGGGTTGTGCATCTTCACGTGGCCCGTCTCCCTCCGCGCCTCCGTGCTGATGATCGAGATCGCGTCGTCGAACCGCGTCAGCACGTAGAGCTGTCCGCGTGCTTCGTCGAGGACGAGGCCCGTTGGGCCGCCGCCGGTCACGTGGATGTGGTTCGCCGCGCTCGGCACGAACGTGTTGTTCTCGAGCTGGGCGGTCGAGAACACCCCGACCTTGTCCGACCCCAGCGCCGCGACATAGAGCGTCGCGCCGTTGTCGGTCACGGCCATGCCCTGCGGCAGGGCGAGCGACCGGTCGTTCTCGGCGTTCGGGATCGGCGCGCAGCAGCTGTTGTAGTCGATGTGCTTGTTGAGGTGCCGCGGGGCGACGCCGCCCCCGGGCGTGAGCACGGTGATCCGGTTCTCGTGGACGTGCCCGCGCAGGCTGTGGCCCGCGAAGATCCCGGGCCCCTCGAACCGATCGGCGTTGTTCGCGTCGGTGTTGGCGACATAGACCTTCCCGTTCACGGGGTTGACGACCATCGAGTACAGGATGGTGCCGACGTTCTTGAAGAACCCGTCCTTCTCCGCGAGCTGGTGCGGCGGGTTGGCCATGGCGTCGAGCACGAACACGTCCTTGTCGGGCAGTGAAAACTTCACGAGGGGATCGTGGGGACGGCCAAGCGAGTCCACCCAGTGGGCACCGTTCCACTTGAGGATGGCCCCGACCTCGGGCGCGGGCTTGCCTTCGACGTTCGTGGCAGGCCCGGCGACCCCGTCCACGCCGAAACCGTCCGGCACCAGGGTATCTGCGATGGCGGTGGTCTGATTGCCCGTGTGGAAGCCGGCGGCGTACACGCGGGTGCCGTCGGGTGTCACCGCGAGCGCGCGCGGGGTGTCCGTGAACAGGGACACGATGGTCAGCGGTGCGCCGCCGAGCGTAGTGCCGAGCGCGTCCGCGTCGAACACCCAGACGTCCGCGCGCCCCACGCCCGGGGTCGTGAGCTGCGGATCGAACGGGATGTTCTGGCCGCGATGCGCCGTCGTGATGAACGCCCGCCGCCGCCCCGGTCCGGCGAACACGATGTCGCGCGGCTCATCGCCGACGAGCAGCGTGCGCTCGACGCGGCCGGACGTGGCGTCGTCGTCGAGCTCGACGATGCTCACGCTGTCCGACAGGTGATTGACCACCCAGACCTCGCGCTCCGTCCGCGCGGCGACGGCGACCGGCTCGAGGCCCACCGGGATCGAGCCGGTGTGGAGGAGCTGATGGCCCGTGATGCGAAAGATCTCGAGGCGGTTATCGGGTGTGTTGACCGCGAAGAGATGTCGCCTGTCCGGAGACAGCGCGAGCGGGCGGACCTGCCCGCTCTCGAAGGCCTTGAACGAGGAACCCGAGCCCGCCGCCGGGGCAGGTTGGCTGATCTCGGCCTGGCTGATCTGGGCCTGGCTGACCTGGACCTCCGCGTCCGCCACCTCTTCCGGTGGCGGTGCACAGGCAGACGCCGCGGCGAGCGCGAGAACCCCGAAACCACCGAGCGCACCCATCGAACCCCGATACGAGTGTTGCGAATCCATTGCTACCCCTTTTCCCCTTCTGCGTTGTTGTACTGGCTGACAACGCGACGCGACTACGAATGTAAGGCCTGGACGAAAAACTCTTAACCCAGAATGGAATCACACTGTCTCTTTGTCAAGACTCGGAGCCGTGAGATATTGAAGCGTCGAAGTGCCATTGTTGGGTCAGCGCGGGAGGGATGTGCATCAAGCATGATGAAATTTGCCGTCGACGATGCGCGAGAGCAGCAGGTGGGCGACCGGGCGTGAGATCGTGTAACAGTGAACTCCGCGTCAAACGATAAATACGTAATTGACCCCATCGATCGTGTGGTGACAGAACGTCGAGGCGCCGTGCAAGGTTCGACCCGCGCTCCGCGAACCGTGTGAGCGCGCACAGGAAGATCGAGGGCTGGAACCAGCCGCCTCGTCCTCGACGAGGATCAGGGCGGCCGGCGCGGGCAGGAACTCACGGTGGTGGACAGCGGCACCGCGGGGGTGAGTTCGTGTGGTGGGTGAATCCACCAAGGTTCATTGTCGTGGCGCACCGCGACTGGGCGTGTCGGCGCGAAGGCCCCACTATCTCTACGTCGTGAGCTGTGAGCCTGCGAACAGGGTTGCACTACTCACTGACTCTCGTCGCGAGCCTGTGAGCTTGCGAACAAGGGATGCACGGCTCACGGACTCTCGTGGCGAGCCTGTGAGCTGGCGAACAGGGGATCCCGGCTCACGGACTCTCGTGGCGAGCCTGTGAGCTGGCGAACAGGGGATCCCGCCTCACGGACTCCCGTTGCGAGCCTGTGAGCTTGCGAACAAGGTATTACGAGACAGCACGTCCGTCGCGGGACGGATCGCCGTGACGAGCACACGCCTCGGCATACGGGCAGAAAGCCACTACCTTTCCCCTGGTGAACGTACCTGCAGAGACGATAGCGGCGGCCTTCAGTGCTGGCAAACCACGAAGCCCTTCCTGACGCGGGCGAGGTGGATGTCGACGTAGGTGCCTTCTGCCGCTGGACCGACACCGACTCGTTGGCGGTGAGAGGTGGCAAATCCTGACCGCACCCGGCCATCGCGATCGAATGACCGACCTCCACGCGGCCGGCGTCAGGGCATCAGATCGATGCGGTCTTCTTGCCGGCCTTGACCCAGCCGGCGATGCCCTCGGGCAGGACCTTGACGTGGGTGTAACCGGCGGTGATCGCCTTCTCGGCTGCGTTCTGCGAGGAGCTGCACGCCGCGTTGGTGCAGTAGAACACCAGGTTCCGGGTCTTGTCGGCCGGCAGCTTGTCGATCGAGTCTGCGTCGGTGAGCAGCACCGCGCCCGGGATCACGCCCATCCGCCTGCGGGTGCTATTACCGTTGGCGTCGACGGCCTGGCAGGCGTGGTTCGCGAGCAACTGATCGAGCTCGTCGACCGAGACGGTGGCGACCTTGGCCGGGGCGCGCGCCGCGGTGGCGTCCTGGTCTGGCGTCCGGGAGCAGCCGGCACCTGCGGCCAACGCCAGCGCCAGTGCGGAGACCACGGGGAAGACGAGCTTGCGCATGCGCATGGCCCGAACGCTACCCGAGCATCGCGCCGTGGACAATGCGACACTCGGCGCGTGTCGCAGGCTGTTGTCGCCGCATACCTCACGTGTGCACTGATCTGGGGCACGACCTGGTACGCGATCCGGGTCTCGATCGCCGCGTATCCGACGTTCGCGGCGCTCGCGCTGCGCTTCGCGATCGCCGCGGCGATCCTGCTCCCGATCGCCGCGCGCGCCCGGCCGTGGCCGCGGGGGCGCGTGTGGGGCTGGCTCGTGCTCGCCGGCATGCTCGACGCGGGTGCCTACCTCCTGGTCTACCTCGGAGAGGAGCGCGTCCCGGGCGCGGTCGCGGCGGTGGTCTACGGCACCCAGCCGCTGATCCTCGCGGTGCTGCTCACGGCGATCCGGATCGAGCGGCTCACGGCGAGGCACCTGGCCGGCGCGGCGATCTCGATCACCGGCGTGGTCGTGCTGTTCCTCGATCGTCTGGCGGTTTCGGCCCACCAGGCCGCCGGGGTCGGGCTCGTCCTGGGCTCGGTCGTCGCCGCCACGACCTACTCGATGATCATGAAGCAGAAGGCGGCGGGCGGAAACGGCCTGGTGTCGACGACGATCTTCCTGTCCGTCACCGCGCTCGTGCTCGGCGGCGTGGCCGTGGGCGCGCACGACGCGATCCCGTGGCCGCCGCCGGTGGTGCCGACCCTCGCGCTGCTCTACCTCGCGGTCGCCGGCTCGGTGATCGCGTTCCTCGTCTACTTCTGGCTGCTCGGCAAGACGAGCCTCGTCATCACCAGCACGCTGGTGTTCGTGTATCCGCTGGTCGCGCTCGTGACCGATGCCTTGTTCGAGCGCGAGCTGCCGCTCACCCCGCGGGCCTACCTGGGCGCGGCGATCACGCTCTCGGGGCTCGCCGTGAGCCTCCGGCGCCGCGCCGCCGCACGCTGAGGGGCCTACCGTCGGGGCCGGCTTGCCGTTCCCGCCGCAGCCGGATCGGCGCGGTGGCGCACACCCGCACCTGCGCCGAGCCGAGCGCTGCTGTCACACCGGCGTGGTCGGCGATACGTCCGCGGGGTGTATTCCTCATGTTCACTGAGTGATCACGATACGTGCGAGAGGGAGGCACGCGAGGTGCACATGGTGACGACAGACGTCATGAATAGATTTATCAAGCTAGTAATATCTTGTACTCCGCTCGTGGCAGGCTGTGGAGTCGATGACGATCCGGTTGCCTCGCACGCGACGCAACAAGCCGTCCTCGCGCTCTCGGGCCCGACGATCACGTGGAGCGGCACCAGCTCGGCCAGCACGCTCCCGCCGTCGCTCCGCGGGCCAGGCCTCGAGCTGCGCGGCGGCAGCGAGCTCGGCTCGTACCTGATCGCGACGTACGGCGTCACGGCCGGCGCGCGCGACGCCACGGCCACGTTCACGGTGACGCCGGCCTCGGGCGCCGCGTTCGTCTACATGCTGCTGGGCTCGGGGTCGCGCTACAGCACCCGGCAGCTGCGCCTCGAGCGTACGCCGGGCTCCAGCCAGCTGCAGGCCGCGGCGAGCACCGGTAATGTCACGTGCGGCACGGTTGCATCCGGTACGCCGACGGGCGTGACCCTGGTCTTCGACTCGGCATCGCAAACCTTCGACGTGCTCCTCGACGGGGCGACGTCGGCGTGCATGAACCTCCCGACCAAGATCCAGCCGCCCGTCACCGGGTTCGGCCTGATGGACGCGTCGAACGAAGGCTACGGCGGCCGGGTCGACTTCACCGACCTGGCGGTGTTCTGAGCCCGGTCGCGGCAGCGAGCAGATCGGCGCAGCTGGAAGCTCGAACGCATCACCTACAGCTCGTCGATCGCGATCCTGGCGATCGAGGCGAGCCCTGCGCCGCCTGCTAGTTCTCGGTTGCTCCGAAGACCTGGCCACCGACACTACATTCTATTTGTACCACAAAGTGTTTGTAGTACAAAGGAAGCATGAAGACCGACGCCCTTATCGGCCGCGAGGTGGAACTGGCCGACCTCAACGCCGTGTGTCGCCGCGCGGGTCGCGGAGAGCCGCAGCTGGCGGTGCTGTGGGGGCGGCGACGGGTAGGCAAGACCTTCCTGCTCTCGCATCTGGTGCGTGGTCGCCGGGCCGTCTTCTTCGGAGCGACGCAGCAGGCCCAAGCAGTCGAGCTGGCGCGCCTGGCCGAAGCCGTGCGGCGAGACCTGGGCGAGTCGGCGGCAGACCTGGCGACGCCGAGCTTCGCGTCATGGGAATCGGCGTTGCGTTGGTTCGCCGCCGAAGCCGAACGGCGTCCCCTGGTAGTGGTCCTCGATGAAGTGCCCTACCTGCTCAAGTCGACGCCCGGGTTCGCAAGCATCGTTCAAGTGGTGTGGGATCACCTGGCGCGTGGCACCAAGCTGCTCCTGGTGCTCACCGGCTCCTCGGTCGGCGTCATCGAAGGACTTCTTGGTGAAGGGGGGCCGTTGCGCGGCCGGCCGACCTGGGCTCGCCGGCTCGACCCGCTCGATCTGATCAGCGCCCGCCGATTTCTGTCACGCCTCTCGCCCGAACGATTCTTCGAGGCCTATTGCGCCAGTGGTGGGTATCCGCTGCACCTGAAGGCCTGGAATCCGGCCGCGTCGTTTCGGCACAACCTGCTTCAGCTTGGGCTCTCGCCCGGCGGCCTCCTGCTTGCGGATGCGGCGGGCATGCTCGCCGAAGAGCTCGCCGGTGCAGGTGGCTATTCGCGGATACTCGCCGCTGTTGGTCGAGGCCGCACGCGGTTCGGAGAGATCGCCTCGGAGGCCGGCCAGCGGATCGAGATCCCGATCGAGATCCTGGTGCGCGCCGGCTTTCTCCGCCGTGCGCTGCCGGTAGGCGCGCCCAAAGCGGCCAAGCCGCTGTACGAGATTGGCGATCCGTATCTCGCCTTCTGGTTTTCGTGTCTCTACGGCCATCAGACCGAGATCGAGGCTGGCCAAGGAGAAGTGATGTTCGAGCGGCTTGCTCCCTTGTGGCAACGGCATCTCGGGTGGGTCTTCGAGGAAGAGGCGCGCGTTCACGCTGTGCGGCTCGTCGCGAAGGGTGAACTGCCCAGGAATCTGGTCATTGGCCGGTGGTGGGCGCATTCCGGGCAGAGCTGCGAAGTCGACGTGTTGGGGCTCGCCGACTCGAAGACCGCGCTCGTCGGCGAAGCCCGCTGGCAAACCAAGCCGTTGGGGCTGCGCGAGGTATCCGAGCTTCAGTCGAAGCTGGCATGGGTTCCCTCACCGACAGCGGACCTCCGCCTTGTGCTCTGGGGCCGCCGTGGCGTGACTGCGGATGTGGCACGCGCGGGCGTGCACGGCTACAGCCTCGCGCAGATGCTCGCCTGATCGTCGCTTGGTGGTGGTCTGGGCGGCGGGCGCGCTGTAAGCATGCAGGATGTCCGATCGCTCGCGTGACGCTCGCCAGCCCGATCCGCCGTGGATCTTCCGGACCTACGCCGGGCACTCCAGCGCGCGCGCGTCGAACGAGCTGTTTCGCCAAAACCTCGCCGCGGGCCAGACCGGGCTGTCGATCGCGTTCGATCTACCGACCCAGTGCGGCTACGACCCGGATCACCCGCTCGCGCGCCCCGAGGTCGGCAAGGTCGGCGTGCCGATCGCGTCGCTCGACGACATGCACGTCTTGTTCGAGGACATCCCGCTCGCGCAGATGAACTCGTCGATGACGATCAACGGCACCGCGATGTGGCTGCTCGCGCTCTACGTCGGGCTCGCCCGCGAGCGCGGCGTGCCCGAGGGCCAGCTGCGCGGCACGACCCAGAACGACATCGTCAAGGAGTACCTGGCGCGCGGGACGTACATCTTCCCGCCCGAGCCGTCGTTCGATCTGATCGCGGAGACGTACGAGTACTGCGTGGCGCACATGCCGCACTGGAACCCGTCGAACGTGTGCAGCTACCACCTGCAGGAGGCCGGCGCGACGCCGGTGCAGGAGCTCGCGTTCGCGCTCGCGGACGCGATCGGCGTGCTCGATCGGGTGCGGGCGCGCGGGCGGGTCGACGCCGCGGCGTTCGCGGCGTGCGTCGGCCGGGTGTCGTTCTTCGTCAACGCCGGGATGCGGTTCGTCGAGGAGCTGTGCAAGATGCGCGCGTTCACCGAGCTGTGGGACGAGCTGTGCCGCGAGCGCTACGGCGTGGCCGATCCCCGGCTGCGGCAGTTTCGCTATGGCGTGCAGGTCAACTCGCTGGGCCTGACCGAGCAGCAGCCGGAGAACAACGCGTGGCGGATCCTGATCGAGGCGCTCGGCGTGACGCTGTCGCGCGATGCCCGGTGCCGCGCGCTGCAGCTGCCGACGTGGAACGAGGCGCTGTCGTTGCCCAGGCCGTGGGACCAGCAGTGGTCGCTCCGGCTGCAGCAGATCCTCGCGTACGAGACCGATCTGCTCGAGTACGGCGATCTGTTCGCCGGCTCGCCGGTGATCGCGGCCAAGGTGGCCGCGCTGGGCAGCGCCGCCCGCGCCGAGCTCTCGCAGATCGCCGCGCAGGGCGGGATCCAGGGGGCGATCGAGAGCGGGTACTGCAAGCAGGCGCTGGTGCGCTCGATGGCGGCGCGGATGGCCCGGATCGAGCGCGGCGAGCAGGTCGTGGTCGGCGTCAACCGGTGGGCCGACGGCCTGCGCTCGCCGCTGGTCGGCGGCGACGACGGCGGGGTGTTTCGCGCGGATCCGGCGGCCGCCGAGCAGGCGCTCGCCGCGCTCGCGGCGACCCGGGCGCGGCGCGATCCC
>JAUKWE010010002.1:0-32448 GCA_032356425.1 Cumathamnion decipiens | reverse complement strand
GCGCTGGCGGACATCGACGCGGTCTCGCGCCTGGCCTACACGGGCGCGGTCGCGCAGGAGGTGATGCGCCTGCGGCCGGTCGGCCCGGTGGTCGGCCTGGAGAGCCTGCGCGATCTCGTGGTCGGCGACCTGGCGCTGCCGGCGAAGACCTCGTTCGTGGTCCTCGTGCGCCCGCCGGTCCTCGACCCCAAGCGGTTCGACGCGCCCGCGGAGTTCCGGCCCCAGCGCTGGCTCGACGGCGACAAGGCCACGCACGACGCGCGCGTGCACATGCCGTTCGGCACCGGCCCGCGCATCTGCCCCGGCCGCGCGCTGGCCATGCTCGAGATCCGCGTCCTGGTGGCGACCATCTTCTCCAGCTTCGAGCTCAAGCGCGTGGGCGCGGCCGACGACGTGCGCGAGATCTTCGCGGTCACCCTGGCCCCCCGCGGCCTCAAGGTCCGGGTGCACCGGCGCACCGCCGCGCCGCCCAAGGCCATCGAGCTGGGTGCCTGACCACCCGCCCGCCTGGTCCCCGGGGTTCGGTCTGATGCCCGCGGAGGTCGAGGTGCGGCTAAAGTCGTCTACGGCGAGGCAAGACCGACGTCCTGAAACAGATCGTGCAGCAACGCGAGCGCCCGCTCGACCTGCATGTCGTTGCTGGCCAGCGCATGTTCGCGCATGCGCAGGGCCCCGCGACTCGTGATGTTAGCGAAGGTCTCGGCGGCGATCTCGCTCGCCCGTTTGACCGCAGCGTTGTCACGATGAGCGCGACGCAGTCTTCGAACAAGCTGCTCCTCGGGCTCCGAGAGCATCGCCAGGACGCGATAGACGTCGAGCGCGTGATGCCGGCCCAGCTGCTTGTCTTCGTCGTCGAGACGATCGCGGCATGCATGCAGCTTCATCAGGAGAAGCGAGAACGCGTTGGGAATGAGGACCGAGATGTCATCACCGAGCTCAACCGAGAGCGGATCAACATCCAGGGCAACGGCCTCGGCGGTCAGGTATGCGTGCAGCTCGACATCCCCCTTGGGACGTACGCGCGGAAGTTTGTTGAGTCGAACCTTCTCGAGGAGCTCGGGGCCAATCGGGCCCGTGAGCAACTCGACCCGCACGTGGCCCTGCGGAACCTCCTTTTCGAAGTGCATGAACTTCGCACGGTCATCCGGCTTGTAGCCGAGCTCGTCGAGGATCTCTCGGAGCCGAACCATGTGCTTGAGTTCGACGACGATCTCGGTGGGCAAGAAGATGTCCAGATCGGGCGTACCTCGTGGACGAGGCCACGCCTGCACGGGAAGGAACGTCCGCTGTTGCGTTGACGCCAGGTGAATCTGTTTGAGGTAGAGCCCGTACCCGCCTCCCAGGTACACGCGGATCCCGGCAGCCGAGACCGCGCGAATGAGGTCAACGAGCGCAGTCCGAAGCGTGTCGTCAGCCATGGCGTTCCTCCCTCTCGTCTCGCGTTCCGCTCTCTCGCAGCAGGCGAACCCGAAGCTCGTCCGCGACCTCCTGCGAGCGCTTATCTCCCGTGGCCAACTCGAGCCACGTCTGCACCGGCGAAGCGAGCAACCGCCCATCCTCGTCGCGCGTGTCGAAGTACACCCGCTCATCGTCGGTCTGCAGCAGCTCCAGGTTGGGAAAGTGCCGCTGCGGAGACGGATCGATCGATGCGGCCTTCGCGAGCTCCTCGGGGCGCACCGAACAGTAGAACGACGTGACAGGCTCAGCGGCGAGGACGGTCTGGCGGCTTGCAGACGAGATCCCCGTGACCGCCAAGCGGCCCCCAAGCAACTCTGTCGCCGCCCGTAGCTCTCGATGGAGATCGACATCCGACTGCGTGGTCTTGAGCGCCAGCGTCGAGCGGATCGACGGCGGCTGATACGCTTCTCGTAGTCTCGTCAGGAGCTTGTCGGCTTGCAGCAGGCGAAGGCCCTCCGGATCTCGCGCGATCACGAGGTCCTCCTCCAGACGAGTCAGCGCCTTGGAGACCGTTGCCAGGGTGATGTGGCCGCCTCGCGCCTGGATGAAGCTGAGGACATCGGACACGCGCGCGAACCTCGACCGTGCGAGAAGCGCCCGCCCGACGAGTGACGAGACGCCACGGTATGCGCCACGCAGCGGGGTGGTTCCGCGGAAACGGTTCGGCCTGCCAGATCGAACGACGAGCCACTGTTGTGGGACCTGGACGACGCCATTGCCGCAAAGGTCGACCGCGCTGATGCCAAGCCGCTCGACCTCCTCGAGGCTGGCCGGCGAGAGGTAGGGAACGATGACCAGCGGGAAGCTGCCGCGCGCGTCGAACGCATGGCTCTTCGCCCGTTGTGCTGCTGCCGCCAGCGCCTGCGAAGTCGTCCGAGCCTTGATCTCTGCGACGAACCTATGGCCCTGGTTTCCTTCCCAGTTCACGTTGTACACCGCGTCGCCATTCGGGCCCGCTGGCGCCTTCGATCGGACGAAGTGCAACGGGCTCAGCCCGATGGATTCGCGCTCCAGTAGCTCGACCATGTCCCTTTCGGTGACCATTTTCTAGTTCCAGCCGTTTTCAGCTTTCAGAAAGTAGCATCAAGCTCAAATATTTTCCAGTTTAAGGCGAGTTTCTAGATCCAGAAATTCAGCCAGTCAGGAAAATCCGGGCCTCGAGCCCAAAATCGCTGCAAGTCATTGAATTATAAGTGATTTCTATCATCGTCCGCGTCCTTACGATCGGCGGCGCCAGCAAGAACGCGACCGGCGCCTATGGTTGGGTCAACCTCGGTTGCCCACTCCTCGAAGCTGGCGTTCGACTGCTCGGCATCACCATGTCCGGGATCCGGACGCGAGCCAGCCGTTGCTGCGCCCTGGATTGCAGCGGTGGCTTCGCGTTGTGCTTCGCCTCGGTAGGGCTCGCACCAACTAACTTCGTACGGGTTGCTCCCCCCAGACCATCGCCTGGACGGTGCACCACCTGATCGAGCGGCCCGACGTCGTCGACAAGCTCCGGCAGGAGCTGGGCCCCGAGCCGGGCGGTGCGGGCGGCGCGGCGGCGCTGGCGGACATCGACGCGGTCTCGCGCCTGGCCTACACGGGCGCGGTCGCGCAGGAGGTGATGCGCCTGCGGCCGGTCGGCCCGGTGGTCGGCCTGGAGAGCCTGCGCGATCTCGTGGTCGGCGACCTGGCGCTGCCGGCGAAGACCTCGTTCGTGGTCCTCGTGCGCCCGCCGGTCCTCGACCCCAAGCGGTTCGACGCGCCCGCGGAGTTCCGGCCCCAGCGCTGGCTCGACGGCGACAAGGCCACGCACGACGCGCGCGTGCACATGCCGTTCGGCACCGGCCCGCGCATCTGCCCCGGCCGCGCGCTGGCCATGCTCGAGATCCGCGTCCTGGTGGCGACCATCTTCTCCAGCTTCGAGCTCAAGCGCGTGGGCGCGGCCGACGACGTGCGCGAGATCTTCGCGGTCACCCTGGCCCCCCGCGGCCTCAAGGTCCGGGTGCACCGGCGCACCGCCGCGCCGCCCAAGGCTGTCGAGCTAGGTGCCTGATCTCCCGCCTGTCCACGATTGGCGGTAAACTCTCGCCAGTGGATGCGCTCTACAACCCCTTCTGGCGGCTCCTCGGCGAACGGAAGGCATTCGAAGCCCCGCCGCCGCATCACGGTGCAGGGACTTGCTTCTGGCGCAGCGAAAGCGAGACGCACTGGCCCACGTTCGATCAATTCCTGTTCTCGTCTGCGTTCCTGCGCGGTCACGGGTGGCTCCTCGTCGAAGCAGCCACCGAGGTCTGGGATCGGCCACCCTTGTCGACAGACGAAGGTCAGATCCATCCAGGGTTCGATCATGATCCGGTCGTTGTCGGGATCCGCGCATCAGCATCGGAGCCACATCATGAGTGAAGATCCAGTCAAGGCTGCCTTTCGCAAGGGTGTCGAAGCCTCGAGGAGAGCTGATACGCTCCGTGCAGAAGCGGAGCGAACCATCCGGGAATTTGGAGACAAGATTGCTGAGGTATCTGGGAATACGATCACCGTGGTCCTCGATGAGACGTGGGTCGAGAAGACGAACCGCCTCGTGTCTCAGGTCGTGGCCGGCCTGAAGGGGGCCCTCGCACCGGACAGAAAAAAGACGCACGCAATATTCGCGGAGATTCAAGGTTGGAAGGAGAGCCCAAGGATCAATCTATGCATCGTGACATTTGCCCGTGATGTGTTTCCTGTCGAGTTGCAATGGGAGACCGAAGCGCTGGTTTGTAGCGACCGCGACGAGCTCGAGATGGGCCTCGTCACGCTGATCGAGGACCCTCGTACCGGCCGGAAGTTTCGAGAGCTGATGGCAAAGCGCGAAGCGAGCAAGGGACTCCCATCCGCGGGTGACCAAGGAGCTCCGCAGCCCTGACCCTGTCGTATACACAACATGTCCATTGAACCGTCGAGCTCTCCTCGGTGGCCGGCGTGGGCGGCGCAGCGCGCTGGCGGACATCGACGCGGTCTCGCGCCTGGCCTACACGGGCGCGGTCGCGCAGGAGGTGATGCGCCTGCGGCCGGTCGGCCCGGTGGTGGGCCTGGAGAGCCTGCGCGACCTCGTGGTCGGCGACCTGGCGCTGCCGGCGAAGACCTCGTTCGTGGTCCTCGTGCGCCCGCCGGTCCTCGAGCCCAGGCAGTTCGACGCGCCCGACGAGTTCCGGCCCCAGCGCTGGCTCGACGGCGACAAGGCCGCGCACGACGCGCGCGTGCGCATGCCGTTCGGCCCCGGCCCGCGCATCTGCCCCGGCCGCGTGCTGGCCATGCTCGAGATCCGCGTCCTGGTGGCGACCATCTTCTCGAGCTTCGAACTCGAGCGCGTAGGCGCGACCAGGCGCGGCCGACGACGTGCGCGAGATCTTCGGGGTCACCCTGGCCCCCCGCGGCCTCAAGGTCCGGGTGCACCGCGCACCGCGCGCCGGCCCGCGCCATCAAACTGGGCGCCTGACCGCCCGCCCGCCTGGTCCCGGAGTTCGGTCCGATACCCGCGGACGGCGAGATGCGGCTCAAGTCGTCTACGGCGAGGCAAGACCGACGTCCGGAGCGTCTCGTCAGCCATGGCGTTCCTCCCGCTCGTCTCGCGTTCCGCTCTCTAGCAACAGGCGAACCGAAGCTCGTCCGCGACCTCGTCCGAGCGCTTATCTCCCGTGGCCAACTCGAGCCGCGTCTGCACCGGCGAAGCGAGCAACCGCTCATCCTCGTCGCGCGTGTCGAAGTACACCCGCTCATGCCATTTCCGTTGAAGTCGGCGATCGCGATGTCCACGAGCGTCCCGGGCGCCGGAAACAGCTCGGCGGCCTCGAAGCGACCCGAAGTCTGCGGCCCGCCGGCGTCGGCACTGCCGGCGTCGTGGAGCGGCGTGAAGGTCGACGCCTGCGACGCGGTCTCTGACCGCGGTAGGCGCGGCGATGGCGGTGTCGACCGCGGCGAGTTCGGCGCGGGCCGAGCGCTCGCAGCGACGTCGCCCCAGCATCACGGCGACTCGCGGCGCTTGCGGCGATCAAGCCGCTTGCCGATGAGTGCGCCGAGCCCCACGGCAGCCAGAAGCAACAGCGCACGCGTGACCGCGTTGTCGGTCGGCATCGCCAGCTGTTGGCTCGCCCAGGCAAACGCGCACGCGAGCGTAAACCTCCACGTCGCATCCCGGCCCAGGTGCTTGACCAGATCGCGCAACGCTCCGACGTTCGCAAGAAGCAGATCGCGATCCGGAGGTCGCGTAGAGCGGGGAGCCATGCCCCGAGGTTCGGGGGGCTCCGCACGGCGGGTCGATTTGTCGGATCGCCGGCGCACGCCGTGATGGTCTAGTTCGCTCGCCAGCGGCGCAAGGTCGTGCGCGCGGTCGCGGTCGTCGCCTGTTGCTTTGAGCTCGGGGGCGGATGCGCGATCGACGCTTCGCGCCTCGCCGTATGGCCGACCTCGCGGGCGCGGTCGAGGCATCATCGATGCCTCCGCGAGCTCGTCGGCGACGTGGCGTGTCCGAAGTAGAACGCCAGCGCGTTGCTCGTGAGCATGATCAGCGGACTGAGGAAGCTCGACAGCTCCTTGAGGTCGTGGACCGCAATCGCTCCGACCGACAACGCGACGAAGGAGCCGAGAAACCCCGTTGCGAGTAGCCCGAGGAGGAACATCGTCATCCGCGTGCGCGTGCGCTCGCGGGCCGGCTCAACCTCAGGAGCCGGCCCGGCCTCGGTAGCTGTTGCCGCTGGTCGAGCTCGCGGGGCTCGCGACGGCCCCGGCTCTGGGGGCAAGTCTGCTAGCGGGGAGGCGGGCGCCAGCATCGACGAGCTCGCTCGCTCATCCGGGAGCGGGGCCGTCCTAGGTCGCCGTGGCGGTCTCTGGACCATGCGCCGAAGTTCCGCGGGGACCTCACCGGCGGTCGATTTCGCGCGTTCGCCGGTCAGGTCTGCGTTCAGCGCTGCGGAGTGCGGATGCACGCACTCACGATCAGGGCGGACGCCATCCTCCACAAGGTCGAGCGTTCGAGCGGGTTCGCGTTCCACAAGGTCGAGCGTTCGAGCGGGTTCGCGTTCCAGGCGCGGCCTTGCGCGGCTCGCGAACCTATGAATGGGGTGATCGATCGATCGCTGCGTGCGGAGCTCGAACTCGCGCCGCACGAGATCGTCAAGCTGCTCGACGGGTACACGACATGCGCACGGTGCGAGATCACACTGGGTGAGCTCGCACTCGAGCTCGGCGGGAATCTGCTCGCCGCGTTCGAGCATTGCGACCGCCGGCTCGCCGCGCGCATCGACGTCGAGCGCGAACTCGGCGCCCTGCCTGGGCGATTCCGGCGGAACCTGGGCGCCGTGTCGGCGCCGACCGTCAGTCACTCATAACGAAAGCGCGTTCCTGGTGCGCGAACAAGGGTTTGATGCTGCACATTGCAACGCAGCATAGGCGAAGAATTCGAGTTCTGCAACTTGTGCGTCGCCCGCTGTGCCTCGGGCCAAGATTTCCGTCTACGCGCGATGCGTGACGAAGACCGCCCTCCGGATCACTCGCTGCGATGTCGTAGGCTTGCAGCACCACGCACCTTCGTGACTGTCAGACCTGGGGACTATAATGCAAGAGCACCAAGATCTGCCAGCTCGCCGATTCTCAAGCGCCTGAAATCCCTAGAAATTTTGGATAGACGCAACCGAGTTCACTGCTAGATTGCTAGGTGAACCTGGGGAAGCCTCGTCAGCCAAAGGGACAAGCACGTGATCACACGAAAAACAGAAGTCATCGGAACAGTCCGCAAGCCTGATGGAGCTCTCAACGGAGAAATCGATGGTCTGGTGGTCGGCTCACCGAACTCGCCACAGGTCATAGCGAAAGTGCATGCCATCAGCGCGGCTCAGCGCGGCCTGCTCTGGTGCCGGGCGCCTGGTGGTGGGCATCCCGTTGACATTGAAGCTCGTGATGGGGATGGCGATGGCGTTGACGACTATGTGGCCACGAAGCGGGATCGCACGAGGATCAACAACCTGTTCCGGCTTAACATCTGGAATCGTGGTCGGAGCATCTGGTTGGACTGGCAGGGTAACAACCTCAGCACCGAACTCAGCGGTGCGGACGTCTGAAACCTCGTGACGAGGAATTCGCAGAAGCGGTAGCGGCGGCGAAGAAAGCCGCCTTGGAGTTCTGGGGCGCGGCGGCGAAGAATGCTGCTGCGAGTTCTGGGACGGTGCTCGACGGTGATCGCCGACCATCACCACGCAGCCGAGTTCGAGCACCAGTCGGCGACGAGCAGTACCACGGCGACCGAGTTCAAGCTCGAGCCCAGAGCTTGAGCAGTCGGCGGCATGCAGCGCTGGCAACCGCCCGCGACGGCGAGTTCGAGCAGGGTCGGCGGCGTGCAGCGCTGGCAGGGCGGTGGCGGGAGGGGGCCTGTACGGGGCGTTTGGATCGAGCCTTCCCGGGGCGATTCACGACCGCGTAGGCGTCGAGAGCGAGCGCGCGGCGCCCCTGCCGGTGTCCTCCCCAGGGGCCGCCATGGCGAGGGGCGGCGATGCTTGCTAGTTTGCCCTCATGGGAACCGCCGCCGAAAGCGTGAAGCTCGACGAGGATGTGCACGAAGCGCTGCGCAAGCTGGCGAACCGCTCCGGCCGGCCACTGGGCGCGCTGGTCAACGATGCCTTGCGTGACTTTGTCCGCTACGAGAATCAGGTCGCGGCTGCCCTCGATCGCGGTGTCACCGATCTCGAGGCCGGCCGCACGCGGACCACCGAAGAGGTGTTCGCGCTCCTCGAACAACAGCGGCTCGCACGAACCCGCGGATGAAGGTGGTCTGGTCGGACGACGCGGCCTGGGCGCTCGTTGCCCTCGAGACGAGGCTTGCGCAACGCTGCCCCGCGGACAAGCTGCGAGCATCGTCGAAGCGTTGGTTCGCCGCGTCGATCGGCTGGAGTCGCATCCGCAACTCGGCCGGGTCGTGCCTGAATACACGCAGTGGCAGGTGCGCGAACTGGTCGATCGGTGGAATCGCGTGCTCTACCGGCTGCGCTCCGATGCCATCGAAGTCGTGACCATCGTGCCGACACGGATGCTGTTGGACGAAATCGATGCTGGAGATGAATAGCTGCGCCTTTCAGTAGCAGTCATGACTATCGAGAACCCATCGATCACGCCGCTCCACGTGACAGTCGAGCCCTGCTGGCGACTGCTCGCCATCGGGCTCGACCCAGACAGGACCGTGCCCGACCTGTATGGAGCTATCCATGAAGGAGAACCGGACGCCCCCCTCATGGTCGACGGCCGCATCGTGTTGTTCACGGATCCGGCACGTGCGCCCGAGTTGATCCGGAAGCATGGCGCTCCCTGGGTATCTGATCCGATGGACGTGGGCAAGCCTTCTCTCTGGTGTGACGTGGCCCAGGCGCTGCACCACTTGTCCGCTGGCGGCATCGATACCTCTGCTTCGGTCGTGGATGCGGTGAACGTGCTCCTGGATCTGGTGAAGGCATGCGGCACCAAGATGGTCGACAGCCGCCGCCGCGCGCTCCACGCCATCGCGGACTACGGTACGACGAGCAAGGATCTGACCAGGTACCTCGAGGAAGTGGGGGACCACTCCAGCCGCGAGCTGGTAGATACAGTCCTCTGGTGCGTCGGCGCTGTGGTCGTGAAGGCGCGGATTCTGTAGTCACGCGGGGACCCGCCGCCGCGTGTCCGGGGGCCCGCCGGTCGCGTGGATCACCACGGTGCTCCGGAGGACTTCCTCGAAGCCATGCTGAGCGCGCGCGACGAGCACGGCCAGCCGTTCTCCGACGAGATCATCCTGGGCAACGCCCTGACGATGCTGGTCGCGGGGCGGCGCAGGCGGCGCTGTCGGCGCGGCGGCGCTGGCGGACATCGACGCGGTCTCGCGCCTGGCCTACACGGGCGCGGTCGCGCCCCGATGGATTCGCGCTCCAGCAGTTCGACCACGTAGCGGATCCCGTCGCTGCCGAGCTCGAGGCCGCCCTGGCGCTGCGCCGGGGCCGATCCGAAGGCCTGCGCCGTGCGCTGCGCCGGATCGAGGAGTTGCTGGACGAGTAGCCGGACGCGCTACCTGGATGCTGCTGCTGAGCTCGAGGCGTGCTGGCGAGCAGCGCTGAAGCTGGTGTGAAGGCCGCCGACTCTGAGACGCCCGTGTGGTCCGTCAGCCTTCAAGCCGCGCGAGCCGCTCCTCGAGTTGAGCGACACGTTCCTCGAGCGTTTTCTGTTCCGCCTGCTTGCGGGCACGTGCGGCCTGGGCTCGTTGCTTCTTGTCGCGTAGGCGAGCGCGAATCATCGCGCGTTGTTCCTCGCTCATCTGTGCCCAGACGCCGCCGGTGTGCTCGATCTCCTCGCGAACGCGGTCGTCGGCCCTGGCCTGCTCCTCGGATCGTGTGTCCTCGGCGGTATAGCGGATCGGCATGGCTAACGCTCGTCGGGTAGGAAGTAGGCGGTGATGGGGAAGACGCGCTCCGGGTCGAAGATGTCCCAGCGCCAGACCAAGTATACCTCGCGCCCATCGTCCGTGGCACCAACACTTTCGTAGGAGCCATCATCCCGGATGACCAGATCGACCCGCTCTACCCAGGCGGCGTCGAACTGCTCGGCCGTCACACCATGGCGGACCGCGATGTGGTGCTCCTGATATGGCCCCCAGAGGATCTCGGTCACGCCCCCGACGATACCCCCATCGGGACCATGCGAGAGCATCCTGCCACCAGGTTCACGACGTCCGGCCGCGCGATCGAGGTCGAGGTCGCCGCCGGCACCGTCGCGATCGGCTACGCCCCGGGGCCGGGCCGAGGTCGCCGCCGACGTCCGCAGCGAGATGCAGCGGACCCGCTGCAGGCCGTAGCGGATCTCGTCGCTGTCGATCTCGACGCCGCGCTGGCGCTACGCCGCTCGGTGGCTCGCCGGCGTGTGCCGAAAGTCGATCGGGAGCTCATGCGGCGCGCAGCTCGGATGTCTCTGCCCGTGCTGGCTACCATGTGCATCCCAGCGGGAACCTGGCGGGAGCTGGTGAGCGCAGGTGGCTCGACCGGCTACCGTGCGACGGCGTGGCCGTTGTCCGAGGGGGCCTGTACGGGTTGGATCGAGCCTTCCCGGGGCGATTCACGACCGCGTACGCGCCGTCGAGAGCGAGCGCGCGGCGCCCCTGCCGGTGTCCTCCGGCCGCCATGGCGAGGGGCGGCGATGCTTGCTAGTTTGCCCTCATGGGAACCGCCGCCGAAAGCGTGAAGCTCGACGAGGATGTGCACGTAGAGCTGCGCAAGCTGGCGAAACGCTCCGGCCGTCCACTGGGCGCGCTGGCCAACGAGGCCTTGCGTGACTTTGTTCGCTACGAGAACCAGGTCGCGGCTGCCCTCGATCGCGGTATCACCGATCTTGAGGCCGGCCGTACGCGGACGACCGAAGAGGTGTTTACGCTCCTCGAACAGCAGCGGCTCGCACGAACCCGCGGATGAAGGTGGTCTGGTCGGACGACGCGGACTGGGCGCTCGTTGCCGTCGAGACGAGGCTCGCGCAACGCTACGTGATCTCGTGATCGGCGACCTGGCGCTGCCGGCGAAGACCTCGTTCGTGGGGGAGGGAGAGGTGCTGCCCATGGCCAGGGCTTCCTTAAAAAACTGTACCCATGCTTGTAGTATTTCAAGGACATGAAGATGCTGCCTCGCGCCGCGCTCGCGGCCCGGATCCGGTCGCTGCTCCGGCTCAGTCCGGTGGTGGCCTTGCTCGGACCTCGGCAGTCGGGCAAGACCACGCTGGCCCGCCAGGTACTGGATGCCGCCCGGCGCGGTGAACGATTCGATCTGGAGGATCCGCGCGATGCCCAGCGTCTCGCTCAACCGATGACTGCGCTCGAGGGGTTGCGCGGATTGGTGGTCATCGACGAGGTGCAGCGCGCCCCCGAGTTGTTCACGGTGCTGCGGGTGCTGGCTGATCGACGACCGCTGCCGGCCCGGTTCCTCGTGCTCGGCAGCGCGTCGCCCGAGATGCTCCGCCAGTCGTCCGAGACCTTGGCCGGCAGGATCCGCTTCGTGGATCTCCCCGGCTTCTCGCTCGCGGAGGTCGGTGCCGATCACCTGCGGCGCCGGCTGCTGCGCGGGGGCTTCCCGCGCTCGTACCTGGCCCCCAGCGATGTCGCCAGCTTCGGATGGCGCGAGGACTTCATCCGCACCTTCATCGAGCGTGACCTGCCATCGCTCGGCGAGCGCATCCAGTCGCCGGTCAACCTGCGCCGATTATGGACCATGCTCGCCCACCGTCATGCGCAGGTATGGAACGGTGCCGCGCTGGCGGCGGCGCTCGGAGAATCGTATCCCACGGTGAAGCGCCACCTTGACCTGCTGACCGGAGCACTGGTCGTCCGGCAACTCCAGCCTTGGCTGCCCAAGCTCGAGAAGCGCATGGTCAAGTCACCCAAAGTATATCTGCGCGACTCGGGGCTTCTGCACGCGCTCCTCGGGATCCGCCGATTTGGTGAGGCCGAGGGCCATCCTGTACTCGGTGCGAGCTGGGAAGGGCTGGTCCTGGAGGAGTTGCTCGGGCGGGTGTCCGAGCGTGAGTTGTTCTTCTGGTCGACCCACGCTGGCGCCGAGGTCGACTTCGTGTGGCGGCGCGGCAACCGCCTGATCGGCTTCGAGGCCAAGTGGGGCGATGCCCCGGCGATGACGAAGTCGATGCACATCGCGCTCTCCGATCTCGGACTGGCAGCGCTCCACGTGGTGTATCCCGGACCGCACCGCTATCGGCTCGACCGACGCGTCGAGGTCATCCCGATCGACCAGCTGCCGTCGGTGCTACCGGCGCGCTGACCATGGCGATGCCAGGCGTGCGTGCGGGCGGCGCTTCGCCAGCGCGAGCAGCGCCTTCCCCCCTACGAGCGTGGCGCGCCAGGCCCGACGCGCCGCATGGATCGCAGGCATCGCGAACGCGTGCGAGCGGACCCGACCGCATGCGGTGATCGTGTACGTCCGCGGGCTGATGAAGCTCGCACTGTTCGGCGCGACCGGCCTCACCGGCCATCGGTGCTACGAGAACCGGCCGCCAAAACTTGGATTTCGCTTGATTTCATTCGAAGATCCGCGCCGGGAGCGCCCATGCTGACCAAGCTTCGAATCGACGGCTTCAAGGCGGTCAAGCAGGGAGAGTTGCTCCTGAGCCCGCTGACCCTGCTGATCGGGCGGAACGGCTCGGGCAAGAGCAGCGCGGTGGAGGCGCTCCAGTGGCTGCAGGAAGCTGCGTTGAGCGGGCTCGAAGCGGCAACCACCGAGCGGTTCGAGTCGTTCGCCTCCCTCGTCAACCGGCGCACCGACCGCATTGGCTTGAACCTCGAATGTGACGCTCCGGGGCCGCGGAAGAATCACGTTCGTTACGCGCTCTGGGTGAAGTCTCGAACCGGCACGCTCGCGCAGCCTCCTCCCTCGTCGAACACGAGGAGTGCGTGGTTGGCCGGACCAAGGCTTCTCGGTGGGTCATCCGTTTCCGGAAGGGCGGCACAGGGCCGGCTGTTCGAAGCACGTATCACGGGCATCCGCTGCGGGACGGTGACGCGCTCGCGTTGTCGCGCCTGGATCCACGAGGTCAGTCCCAGCCGGTCAACCTGTTCTACGAGTTCATTCGAACGGCGGTGTTCCTGCGCCTGTCACCACGCGCGATCGCGGAGTACGGGAACACCTCACAGCGGGCGCGAGGGCCCAAGCTCGACGAGGACGGTCGTCGGCTCGTGGCGCTCCTGACGGCGATGAAGCAGCCGCAGCTCCAGCGGCTCACCGAGCGGGTCCAGCAGGTGCTCGAGAGCGTCACCGAGATCAAGGTCAAGGCTCGCGGTGACCAGGGCCAGCTCAACGTTCGCGAGCGCATGCGCTCGCGCGGCGGCAAGGGCCAGTTCGACATTCCCGCGCCGCTGCTGTCGGAAGGGACCAGACGACTGGCGGTCGCTTGAGCCACGACTCCAAACCAAAGACGCCAGCCGCGCCGGCCGCAACCCCGGACCGGTCTTCCGCCCGCCATGCGTGGATACCCCCGCAGGAGGCTTGTGCACTCACGAGGCGTGGGCTGCGTCGCGAGCCGCACGCTCGAGGATGCGCGCGACCTCCTCGCTACTGACGTGCCGAAAATCCTCGTACCACAGCCCGATCGCAAAGACCACCTCGGGCTGGTGTAGATACACCACCTCGTCGACCTCGCGGCGCAGGGCAGCCACGACATCGGGTGCCGCCACCGGAATGGCAACGACGAGCCGCGCCGGCCCGCGCTTCCTCACCGCGCGGATCGCGGCGCGCATCGCCCCGCTGGTGGCGATACCGTCGTCGACGAGGATCACCGTCCGTCCGCGGAGCTCGGCGATCGGCCGGTCGCCACGAAAGCGCTCGAGGCGGCGGCGAACCTCTGCCATCTCGCGGTGCGCAACGCCGAGCAGTTGAGACGGGGTGACGCCGAGCAATCTGACGGTCTCTCGATCGAGGACCACCGCGGGGCCTTCCGCGATCGCGCCCATCTCGAGCTCGGGCTGCATCGGTGCGCCGAGCTTGCGCACCACCCATACGTCCAGCGTCGCGCCGAGCACGCGGGCGATCTCGTCCGCGACGGGAACACCGCCGCGTGGAAGGCCGAGCACGATCGCGCCGGTACCTGCGTGATGGATCAGCGCCTGCGCGAGCAACCGGCCGGCCGCGCGCCGGTCGGCGAACATCCGTGGTCCTGCGAGGAAGTCGCCGGTCGAATCGGTAGGGATCGGTACATGCCTCATGATCGGTGGCCTTGCAATCTCGGGACCGGCTGGCGAGCCTGGCCCCTCGCGGATTTCGCGAATAGATTGCGCCCTCCTGGTTGCGTCGGGATCACCAGCGTAGTGCGCTAGAAATGCGCCCTCCCGCCGGTTCGCCCTCACGCGGGGGCGCGCGCGGGAAGTCGTGTCAGGGCGGGATGACGGCGCAGAAAGCCGTCGGGAGCGAGGGTGGTCGCGAGCATGACGTCGTTGATATCGGCGTGCTCGAGCCAGGTGCGCGTCTCGCGATGTTCCGGCGCTCGCCAGAACGCTTCGATCTCGTCGCGGAGCGAGAGATAGCGCTCGATCCCTGGGTTCGCGATCGCGCCTGGCATCATGGACGCGGCCGCCAGCCCGATCGCGAGGCCGAGCTCGCGAAACGCGAGCCGCTGCGCCGCTCCTGACCGCAGGTCGGTCCCGGCGACGTAGTGCGAAAGGCCGAGGATTGCCGCGGCGAGGATGGCGTCGATCAGCCCACGTTGTCGGGTTGGCAGCTGCGCGAGCCGATATGCATCGATGAGCAGGCCGCCGAGCCCCAGCGGATCGACCGTCGCAAGCGCCCGGGGCTCGATCATCGATGCAAACGCCGCGGTGGCCTCTGTCAGGTCCAGCCCTCCCGCTCCGAGCTCGGCGGCGGTTGCCGACAGCTCGAGGCACGTCACGAAGCCGTCGAGCGGATCGTGCTGCCCCATCGACGCGACCAGGGGGCGCGACAGATCGATGCTCATCTTCCAGGACATCCGCGCAGGCGAGCCGTGAACGAACCTTCGGTAGGAGGTTTCGGCGAGCTCGCGAGCCCAGGCATTGAAGACCGGCGCGCTGTTCACCCGCGCGAGCTGATCCAGCGCGTGCATCCACTTCGTCAGGTAATGGAAGTACTGGCCATCGCGATCCCATTCGAGGCGCTGGTCGATTGGCTCGGCTTCGCCCCGCTCGGCAAGCGGCTTGCCGATCCGGAGGCCACCGAGCGTCGGGTGGGCTTCGCCGGCCTCGGCGTCGAGGCCGCTGATCCAGCCGGTTCGCGCCGCGCCGGCGCGGTGCCGGCCGAGGGTATGATGGACGCGATCGACGAGCGCCAGCGCGAGGTCGGCTCGACGCAGCTCGATGAAGTTGCACACCGCGAAGGCGTCGGTCCACAGATAGCGGCGGTCCGGGGCCGCCGCCGACACGATCCCGGTGCGTTCCGCGAAGCCCATCATGAGCGTGGAAGCCAGCGCCTGTGACGACATGCCGCTATGGCTCCATGCCGGGGTGGTCGTGCTTCGGCGGCTCCGGCGGCTCGGTCATCGTCGAGCCGCGGAGGAGCTTGGCTCGCGCATCACTGCGAAACAGGAGTTGCTTGGGGGGCATGACCGTGAACGAAGCAACTACCGTGCCTCGGGAGCGGCGGACTGGGTCAGATCCACGTCGCGGCGGGATATCTTGATCCACCGTGACGACGGCGCTCGGCGCGCACCGTCGCCGAGAACGCGCAAGCGTGGCGCGCCAGGCCCGACGCGCCGAATGGATTGCAGGCATCGCCAAAGGCGTGCGAACCGATCCTGAGCGCGCGAACATGCGAGCCGTGCTCCCCGGCCCGGCGGCTCGCCTTCCGCCCCGACCCGGATGGTTCTATGCTGGCGGCCCACCAGGAGGCCCCATGGCCGTCACGTTATCGAATCCTCGCACGATCGAAATGGGCAATGCAGCGCAGCCCCGACACCGCCGGCGCCGGCCGTCGCAGGCCGCGGAGGTCACGCCATGACCGCACCGGTCGATCCGGCCTGGGTCAAGGACCAGGTCGACCAGCTGTTCGATCCGCTGATCGCGTCCGGCGACCAGGCCGAGGATGGCAAGTCGGTCGGCATCCTCGTCGGCGCATCGTTCCTCGGCTCGCAGCAACGGTTCTATTCGTTGCACGGCAGCGTGCCCCTGGAGGCGGGCGGTGCGAGCGCTCCCGAGGACATCGTGATGTTCATCGGCTCCAATACCAAGGTCTTCACCGCGACGCTGCTCGGCATCTCGCAGGCGATGGGCGGCTCGTATCCCGATACGTCTACCCCGGTGAGCGAGCTCTTGCCGTCGGGCATCACCCTGCAGCAGCCCAACGGGCAGATCCTGCTCTGGCACCTGGCGACCCACTCGGCTGGGTTCCCCGCCCCGGTCTGCGGTGCACACCCCTTCGGAGCTTATCCGTTCACCGCCATGACCGCGTTCCTCGAGGACTTCACGCCGGGCTACGCGCCAGGCAAGTACTGGGTCTACAGCAACCCAGGCTTCGCGCTCCTGGGGGATCTCCTGTCGCACGCGTTTCACACCAGACAGAGCACCATCTTCGACGACTCCTACAAGCAGTGGCCCACGCTCGTCATGGACCAGGTGGTCTCGAAGCTCGACTTGCCATCGACGCAGGTCGATTACACCGGGGTCGCCAGCCGCGTCGGGCAAGGCTACGCGTACGATCACAAGCAGGCGAGCTACCCGACGGTTCCGCCGCCGACCTGGGGGATGTCGTCGGCGGGCCTGGGCGCGGGGGCCCTGTCCTCGACGCTGGCCGACATGCTGACCTTCCTCGACAACCAGATCGTGCCTCCCGGTGGCACCCTCGGCGCCGGGATCCGGTTGACCCAGACGCCGTTTCCGGTGGGCTCCGGGTCTCCGGGGCCGCTCAGCATGGGGCTCGGCTGGCAGATCGGAAATGGCTACTACGACAAGAACGGCGGGCTCGGCGGCTATCAATCGTACATGGCGTTCGATCCCACGTCGCAGATCGCGGTGATGATCCTGGGCAACACCAGCGGGGGCACCGCGGGCGACGCGCTCACCGGCGCAGGGCGCAAGTTGCTCGGTGCGCTGCGCAAGCACCCCGCAAAACGGTCGGACTTCCCGCACCCGACCACGCCTCCTGAGTGCCCTGATCCGGTCATGCGGCGGGATCGTCCGTCCTCGCCATCGGGCGGGCGGCCTTGAGCGCGGTGAGTAGCTGGCCGCCCAGCGGCGTCCCCCAGCCGGTGCAGGCGTCCCATCCGGGCTGCGCGTCGTACCCCACGTCTGCCCGCTGGGCGGCTTGCAGTTCGCGAGGGGCTCTGCGCGAGCGACCGGACCAGGCTTGAGCCTCCAGGATCGGGCAAGATGGCCAGCCATGGAGCTCGACTCGTCCTGGCCGTCGCGCGCGGTCTCCGCCGCCGAGGCCGTCGCGCACGTCGCGTCCGGAGCCCGCGTGTTCGTGCACGGCGCCGCCGCGACCCCGGTCCCGCTCCTCGACGCACTCGCGGCGCGCCGCGATCTCGAGGGCGTGCGGCTCTACCACCTCCACACCCAGGGCACCGCGAGCTGCTTCGCGCCGGAGGTGACGGGCCGGCTGCGCTCGGTGTCCATGTTCGTCGGCGCCGACGCGCGCCCGGCGGTCGCCGAGGGCCGGGCCGACTTCATGCCGGTGTTCCTGTCCGATATTCCCGGGCTGTTCGCCTCCGGCGCGATCCCGCTCGACGTCGCGATCGTGCAGCTGTCTCCGCCCGATCGCCACGGCATGCTGTCGCTCGGCACCTCGGTCGACGCGGCGCGCGCGGCGGTCGATCACGCGCGGATCGTGATCGCCGAGATCAACGATCGGATGCCGCGCACGCACGGCGACGGCGTCGTGCCGCTCGGGCGGGTCCACGCGTTCATCCGTACCTCCCGGCCGCTGCCGTCGGTGCTACCCTCGCCTCCCACCGCGGTCGAGGATCAGATCGGCGCGCTGATCGCCGATCTGGTCGAGGATGGCGCGACGATCCAGACCGGGATCGGCGGGATCCCCAACGCCGTGCTCGCGCGGCTCGGCGACCACCACGAACTCGGCGTGCATACCGAGATGTTCTCCGACGGCCTGATCCCCTTGATCGAGCACGGCGTGGTGACCAACCACCGCAAGGCGGTGTACCCGGGCCGCTGCGTGACCAGCTTCGTGGCCGGCAGCCAGGCGTTGTACGACTACGTCGACGATCACCCCGGGATCGAATTCCACAGCTGCGATCGCACCAACGACACGAGCCTGATCCGCAAGAACGACAAGGTGACCGCGATCAACGCCGCGATCGAGGTCGATCTCACCGGCCAGGTGTGCGCCGATTCGATGGGCGCCACGATCTGGTCGGGGATCGGCGGCCAGATGGACTTCCTGCGCGGCGCGGCGCTGTCGCGCGGCGGCAAGCCGATCATCGCGCTGCCGTCGACCGCCGCGCGGGGCACGGTGTCGCGGATCACCGCGCAGCTCCAGCCGGGCGCCGGCGTGGTGACGACGCGGGGCCATGTCCACTGGGTGGTGACCGAGTACGGCGCGCGCAACCTGCACGGCCTGACGCTGCGTGAGCGCGGCGAGGCGCTGATCTCGATCGCCCACCCGGACGTGCGCGGCGAGCTGATGCGCACGCTGGCCGAGCTACGCCACTACGTGATGCCCGGGACGACGCCGTGAGCCGACGGCGAGCACGGCTTCGGCGCGCGCGAGACGCGTGAACCGGGCGCGCTTGCCGGCTATTGAAAGGTCGCGTAGAACAGCAGGTGGCTCGACGCGCTGCTGCCGTGGCTCATCACGAGCTTGGTCGCCTCCGGGGCGAGCGACGGCTGGCCCAGCTGGGTGGGGGATCGACTGCTCGACATCCCACGCCGTGTCGCCGTGGAACTCCGTCCACCAGATCGTGTCGCCCGTGCCGGGCTCGTCATGGAGGAGGTGCAGGTTGGCACCGAACGCGGCCAGGGCAGGCGTGTTGGGGGACGCCTGATTGGCATTGTTGAGGCCGCCGGGGATCCGCAGGTCCGCGCCCCAACTCACGCCGTCGAACGAGTTGTAGACCATGCCGCCCGAGGCGGCGTGCACCATGTACAGCCGGCTCTGGAACACGGCGAGGGCCGGGGCAGACGGCGAGAACTGGAACGCGAGCGGCTGGTCCGCCGAGAGCGTCAGGTTGCCGTCCATCGATCGCATGTGGAGCTGGGCGGTCGCCGGGTCGGCATAGACGAAGTACAGCCGCGAGCCGAACTGGGCGAGCCCCGGTGCGCCGAGGCTCTGGAACGGGAGCTGGGTGCCGTGCGCCCAGGAGCTGGTGCTCTGGTTGAACCGCGCGAACATGACGTCGTTCCCGTGGCTGTAGGTCATGTACAGGATCCCCCCGAACGACGCGAGCGAGGGCGTCGAGCTGCTCCACTCGACGGGGATGCTCCAGTCGCCCTGCCAGCTCGTTCCGGAGAACTTGCCCCACCACAGGTCCGTGCATCCGGTGCAGCCACCGGCGTGGACCATGTAGACGATGCCGGCGTTCGCGCCCAGGGCCGGCGACTGGCCGCTCGACCAGCTGGAGACCCGTTGCTCGCTCGACCAGCGGAACACGGGGTCCTGCTGGATCAGCTCGGAGGTCGCGGCCGAGTCCGAGAGGTCGCCGTCCAGGGCGCACCCGGTGGTGACGAGGAACAGCGAGACAAGGAGGCGAAGGAACCGGGTCGGCGATCGATGAGACGTCATGAATGATAGCTCCAGGAAGGCGACTGCGTGGGAGCGCGGCGTCCCGTCGCGAGGGAACGCCACGCCTGTCCGCGTGCTCGATGCGAGGCTGTGGTGCCCCGGTCATCGCGCGCGAACATGGCGGCCCAGAGCAACGGGTGTGCCATGCGGATCCCGGGGGTGACTGTGCGACGTTGTCCGGGCGGCCTGGCGGCGTGAACCAGTCAGCCGCGCACGCCGCGGCGACCCGGCTGCGTGGCGCGATCACGAGGGTGAATCAACGGACAAGGAGCATCCACGACCACGGCCGTTACAACGGGGAATCATGTTGTCCGGCGTGTCCGGATGGTAGCCGGACATGATCGACTCCGGACGGCAGCCGGACAGCAGCCACTCGCAGGGCTCCGAAATTAACCTGGGTGGGGGCTTTGCCATCGCCATGTGAAGAAGCGCGCCGTTCCACCGAAGGACACGGGCGCGAAGCCGATGCAGTGTCGTTCGCGCTACTCGCGATCCCGCGCGACGTCCCGCTCGGCGACGATTCGATCACCGGCGAAGGCGGCAGCGGATCGACCTCACCCGGCGGCGGTTGCTACGAGGCCGGACGACCATCCGGCGCCGTGGTGCCGACCCTCCTGGTGGTGCTCGGCCTCGTCGTGCGCCGCCGGCGCGCCCGCTAGCTCACCGCCCGCGCCCGGAGATCGAGCTGGCAAACGCGAGGAGTCCGGAGAACTTCTCCTCGAGATCCGCCGCCGTCTGGGGTCTCCGCAGCGGAGGCGGATCCATGCTCGACGTGTCGCCCGTGAAGCGCGCGGTCGGGCGCTTCAAGATCGCCGCCATCTCTTGTCGCAGTGAATCGAAGTCTGCGTCCGGACGCGGAGCATCGAGCGTGAGAAGCGGTCCGACGTCGTGCGACGCGGCCCAGCGATCTCGGTGCTCGTCGCCCGCATCGCTTCGGGGCTCGTCAGCTTCTTGATCAGGTCGTCCACGCTACGGTGAGCCTCGCAGAATGGAGCCTCGTTGGCGATCGTCTTTGTCCGCGCCTCGGTCATGCCGCGGACGCTATCTCCACGCTCCAGATCCGGAAAGCGCCAGCGCTGCAACTCGTCGAAATCGATCGGGTTTCGCTAGCCCGAGAAGATCTGCACCCAAACCCTATGGCAGGCGCTACGGCCCAGCCAGCGAGTGCCCAATATAGTTCGAGCCGCGATAGCCGCCCGCGATCCCATCGTGGTCATCAATCCAGACGATGTACGCCGTCCCGCTGACGTCGTTGAATCTGTACGTCGTTCCGGAGCGTGAAAGGTTTGATTGCAGGTTGATGTAGTGCTGAGTGACACCGCCGTTGTCAGTGTAAGCGTACTGCTCGCCGTAGCAGGTGCCCGTATCGAAGTCGTAATAGAAGCCGAGGGCGAAGCCTTCGCCACCCGTGAAAGGGTAGTAGTTCGTTCCGGACGGGCACGCGGGGCGCGCCGTGGTCCAGACCTTGATGGCCTCCATGCGCCGCCCCTGTCCGGTGGTGCCGACCATGTGCCAGTCGAAGCCCTTGTTGTACCAACCGTAGTCCTGCTCGTACGCGTAGGAGAACACGCTCGTCTCCGTGGTCCCCGTCAGGCGGATTCGGGCCGCCTCGATGCGTCGGTTCTGTCCTGTCGTCCCGGCGATGGCGCCGTTGCAGGACTCGTTACCCGCTGCCGTCCCCATCCAGCCGATACCCGCCGCGTGAACGTCATAACAGACGCCGACGCCCGGAATGAGCGAGTAGACCTCGAGCGCCTCCAATTGGCGGGACTCGTGCTCGGAGCCCGCGATATCCCCGTCGCAATACCAAACGCTCCATCCCTGCCCGCCTCTGTAGACGCGGTACTCGATCTTCGAGGACGCGTTGCAGTTCGACACGTACTGAGTCGCGTGAGCCGGCGTCGACTGCAGCGAGACGACGCCCGCGCTGGCGATGCTGAGGATCATCATGGTCAGGGTCGATGCGAGGAAGCTCTTGCGTGACCTTCGTTTCTGCATGGTTATTCTCCGTGGTTGGAATCTTCGTTTCTGCATGGTTTTCTCCGTGGTTGGAATGAATTGAAAGGCAGCTGAAGGCCCCTCTGGCGGCGTTCCCTCAGCAAGGGGCTATGCGCTGAACATGATGCTGCGGGTCCGGAGTATGAGGTTGACACCGCCGGCTAGCAGCGCGTGCGGCTTGCCGGTAAACCCGGACTCGAATGAGTCTATCTTGCCGCTGATGAACCAAAAGTGGGGTGTGACTTGCCGGCCGACAGACAGATTTCGTAGAGCTTGCTGAACAGCTCGAGCTTGGTCTCGGCGGCTGCAGGCGACCCGAGGACGCAATACGTGGCCAGGATCAGGAGGACGCGCATGGTGTTCGCGCTCAGGCGTAGGCGTGGAGCAGCTTGAGGTAGCCGTACTGGCGCTGGGTCACGCAGCCGCGCGAGGCATGGGTCACTTCTCGAGAGGTTTGAAGTAAAGCCCCTTGAGCACGCAATACTTTTCCTGAGGGGTACCCGTGGCGGGGCACGCGACGGACGCCGGATTGATCTGCATGTGATACGCGGTGACCCCGCCGAGTTCCGGCATCTGGAGCGCCATCAACGTGAGGTCGTGATCGTATTTCGCCGTGCCCTCCTGCCCTACCGCATGGCCTCCAAAGTAGAGGTCGTAATAGAAACCGACCCGCAGTTTGCGGCCCGCCGGCAGGAAGCTCTGGACATCCGTCGCCTCGACGGGAAAGTCGACGACGCTTTGCTCGCCGCAGGTTCCGCTGAGGCATTTAGGCCATCCGGCGTGTGGTCGACCCGATCCATCGCGCGGCCGGGTCGGTGAACGCCCGCCCGCGCATGGCCGTGCCGATGGACGCCCTCCCGCGGGTGATCGTCATCTTTTGATTCGTTGTTCATGTGATCTCCCAGTGCCTCGTTGGTTCGAAGCACGCTCGACCCGTGTGCACCGGTCATGCCAGCATCAAGACCGCTCTACGGTGATATCGGCGCCGCCGAACCTACGTGGCGCGGCGCGGCCGCGGCCGAGAGCTACGAGGCGTTGCTCGCGGCCTGTAGCGCGATCGAGTCCCGCGCGCCGCGCTTCATCCCTGCGGCAAGCGCCGCAGCCGCCAGGTACATCGGGGTGAAGGGAGCGCGATCACCTGGTTGACGTCGCCGTCGAGGTAGCGCGGGATGTCCACCGCAGGTCGCGCGACCTGGGTCGCCAGACGCGTCTTGCTGCGCGCGAAGGCTCACGAACTCGCTCCGTATAGCCTCGGCCTAGCTTCGCTGCGAGCGGTACTCGTTGACGGCAAACAGGTCAAGCACGGTCGTGGCGATCCACCAGGGCGCGTTCCGGGGACTGTCGCCGAGACATGTCCCCGACCGTCCGTGCGCGCGGGCGGCGGGCACACCAATACGACAGCGGACGTGGTGGAGCAGGCCGAAGCGAGATGGAGCCTGGCTCGCTCGCAGTGCGGTGACCGATGGCAGCTGACTCACGAACAGCAGTTCGCGGCATTCCGCGCGCAGGTCGCTGCAGCCTCTGCACAGGGGACGCGGAACCAGTGTGCCGCCGCGGGAGAGGAGGCGGCACAGATGCTGAGTCAGAGCCACCCGGGCACGTGGGGACGCCGGACACGCCGGGCTAACCTCGCGAGATCGTATGACGGTGTGCTGGCAGCGTGCTTGATAGCGGCTTCAGGATGTTACCGCGCCAGGTCTTCCCCGCGAGGTCGGTGAGGAATGTGTCGGACGGAGACTGTCGCGGAGACATGTCCCCGGACGGTGTCCGTACGCACGCGGTCAACTCGAGGCGCTGGTTTCGCCGCGGATCGCGACGCCAGACCAGCCGGCTGCTCACGACGAGGTCCACCAAGCCGCGGATGGTGGCGAGCGCGCGGACCTCATGCTCACAGATCGAGGTCGGCACGATGCCGGCACCGCGATGGCACCGGTGGCGATGCCATCCTCCCGCTGCCGCGTCGGAACCCGTGCGCGCGAGCCAGCTGGCACAATGCTTGCTCTCCAGCACGCAGCATGACGTTCGTTGCGGAGATCCGCCGCGTCACGTGTCGGTACGAATCAAGGGGGTCAGTGATGTGGAAATTCTGTGTTGTCCTCGTGTCATGTCTCGGGGCCGCGGCGGTCGCGGGTGCGGTCCACGCTTCGCCGGTCGCGGCGCAGCGCCTCCCGCCGCTGGCCCCCGGATCACCGCCCCGTGGGCCGATCCGGGAGCGTCCCGAAACCCGTACGGTGGCATCAGCCGCCGAGCTCGTTGCCCTGTTGCGGGCCGAGCCGCCCTACGTCGGGACGATCGTCATCCCGAAGGACGTCCGCTGGGATCTGACCGGCCAGCACCAGCTGCCGGTGCGCTCGGGCGTGCAGCTGATCGGCACGCGTGGCGCGCTCGGCAGCCGGCCCGTGCTGTTCACGTTCGACCAGAACACGCCGGACGGCGGGCCTGCCTCCGCGCTGTTCGAGGTCACCGGGAGCGACGTGCGGATCGTCGGCCTCCACCTCATCGGGCCCAAGCCGCCAACGGAGTACACGAAGCGGACCGACTATATCTACGGCATCGAGGTGATCGAGAATGCCGAGCACCAGCTCGGCCGGCGGGTCGTGATCGCCGACAACGAGCTCGAGCAGTGGTCCGGAGGCGGCGTGCACCTGCTCGGCGTTCACGGCAACGTGTTCCTCGCCGACTGGGCGGCGAACCCCGCCTGGGTCCACCTCAATCCCCCGGACGCGGCGCTCGTCCAGGTCGAGCGCAATTACATCCATCACAACGACATGAACGAGGGCGGCTATGGCGTCGTCGTCGACGGGGGCGCTCACGGCACGATCATGGGTAACGTGTTCGACACCAATCGACACGCCGTGGCCTCGAGCGGACGCGCGTACTGTGGCTACGTGGCGCGGTTCAATTACGTGCTCGAGGGCGGCGTCAAGCAGGACGATTACTGGAACCAGCACTTCGACGTGCACGGCAGCAATGCCTCCGGATACGGCGGCCCGGCCGGTGACTTCTACGAGATCGCCTACAACACGATCCGCGGTGAGCAGGGCTACGGTTGTACTCTGGGACACTGCTTCAAGACTCGGCCGGCGCTCCTGCTGCGCGGCAAGCCCACCCAGGGCCTGCGGTTCCACGACAACGTGCTGGTCCACGACGACCAGGACTCCGCGATCTCGCTCAAGAATTCCAAGACCGATACCGGGCTGGACGAACACACCTCCGAGTTCAACATCGCGATCGCCGGCGACACCTATGACACGGACTACACCCGGGAGATCGCGGCCGGCGACTTCGACGGCGACGGCCACACCGATGTCTTCCTGGCGACCGGCACGGCGTGGTTCATGTCGCGCGGCGGGATCCGGCCCTGGGAGTTCCTGCGCGCGTCGAACAAGCGCACCATCGAGCTCGGCTTCGCCGACATCGACAACGACGGCATCACCGACGTGGTGTACCGTGATCCGGTGGGCAACGTCGGGTACGTCCACAGCGGCACCGCCGCCGCGCTCACCCCGCTGGCCATGTCGCCGGTCGCGATGAAGGACCTGCGGTTCGGCGACTTTGACGGCGACGGCCGCACCGACATGTTCTATACGCTGAACGGTCAGTGGCGGATCTGGTATGGCCGGACCCGGCAGTGGACCGACGCCCAGACCTCGGTCACGCCGATCTCCGAGCTGCTGTTCGGCGAGTTCGACAACGTGAAGGGCACCGACGTCGCGGCGGTCAAGGACCTGGGCTGGGCCTACTCGAGCGCCGGCACAGGGACCTACGTCAAGCTCAACAAACGGCTGACCGGCTCGTTCGCCGGCGCGGTGGCCGCCGACTTCGACGGCAATGGCAAGACCGATATCGCCTATGGCGATGGCACCAACTGGATGATCAGCTTCGACGGCAGGTCACCGCTGTCCATTCTGCGCTCCGGCGCCGCCGCGCCGCCGCTCCACACGATGCTTGTCGGCCACTTCGAGGGCAACAAGTACTCCCAGGTCGTCACCTTCGATCCCACAGGCCTGTACCTGAGCGCGTGGCTCAACCACCGCGAAGACGGCAATCTGCACATCCGCTCGACCCAGGCCATGCGGTGACGGTCCGGCCACCGTGACGCTCTTGTGGGTCACGCCGCCGCCGTGCTTCCGCGGCTGAGCGGGCGCACGCCAAGGATGGGTCCCGATCCGCCCTGGGCGGGTCAGGCGGCCTCCTGGTCACGGCGGTGGAGCGCCTGCGGCCGTGGGATCTCGCAACACCAGGACACCATCGCTGTTCAGGCGGTACACGCCGCGCTCGACCACGGCGCGCCACTCGGCGAGCGTGCCGGTGTTCCAGGAGACGTCCCAGATCTGGGCCGCATGGTCCCTGCCCGCCGTCACCACCCGCCTACCATCCGGGCTCCACGCCACCACATGGACCGGACCCTGGTGCCGGAGCGGCCACGTCAGCTCCAGCCCGCTGACCGCGTCCCACACCCGCGCGGTCCAGTCGGCGCTCGCCGTCGCCAGCCGGGTCCCGTCCGGACTCCACGCCACCGCTTCGACGACATCCGCGTGCACGAGCGGCGGGGTCACCAGTTGCCCGCTGGCTGCGTCCCAGATCCGCACGGCCTTGCCGTCACGGTGACGTGTCGCGATGCGACGCCCGTCCGAGCTCCACGCCACCGCGATGACCCGAGCCCCGGGTGTGCGCAGTCGCAGCGTCGCCCGTTCCTGCCCGCTGACCGCGTCCCACACGTGCCCCGTACCGTCCGCGCTCGCCGTCGCCACGCGCGTCCCGTCCGGGCTCCACGCCACCGCCACGATCCCGTCCGGGTGCGCGAGCGGCGGCGTCACCGGTTGCCCGCTCGCCACGTCCCACACCCGCGCGGTACCGTCGTCGCTGCCCGTCGCCACGCGCTGCCCATCGGGGCTCCATGCGATCACCCTGACCTGACCCCCCTGCGCGAGCGGCGGCGTCACCGGTGCCCCGCTGGCGGCATCCCACAGCCTGGCCGCGCGGTCGCCCGCCGTCGCCAGCCGCCGGCCGTCCGGGCTCCACGCCACGACCCGGACGGAGTACGGGCGCCCCAGCGGTGGCGTGAGGGCCCGCCCGCTGGTTGCGTCCCACACCTGTGCCATCCCGTCGCTCGTCGTCGCCAGCCGCTGTCCATCCGGGCTCCACGCCACCGCCATGACTGGATGTGGATCTTGGCGCGCGAGAGCCAGCGACGTCAGGGCCCGCCCGTTGACCGCGTCCCAGACCCGCGCGGTACCGTCGTCGCTCGCCGTCGCCACGCGCGTTCCGTCCGGACTCCACGCCACCGCCTCGACCGAGTCCGTGTGTGCGAGCGGCGGCGTCACGGTCAGGACCGGCGCGGCCCACAGCTGCGCGGTGTTGCCACTCACCGTCGCCACCCGGCTCCCATCAGGGCTCCACGCCACCGACGTGACCCAGTCGTCGTGCGCGAGCGGCGACATCACGGCTTGACCGGTGACCGCGTCCCAGATCCGCGCGGTCCGGTCTTGACTCGCGGTGGCGAGCCTCCGCCCATCCGGGCTCCACGCCACCGCCTCGACAATCCCCTGATGGACGAGCGGCGGCGCCGCTGCCTTCCCGCTGGCCGCGTCCCATACCTGTGCGGTGCGGCTCGCGCTCGCCGTCGCCACGTGCGTCCCGTCCGGGCTCCACGCTACCGCCTCGCTCAGTGCCTTGTGCGCGATCGGAGGCATCACGGCTTGACCGGTGACCGCGTCCCAGATCCGCGCGGTCCGGTCGTCACTCGCGGTGGCTAGCCTCCGACCGTCCGGGCTCCACGCCACCGCCTCGACCTCCCCCTGATGGACGAGCGGCGGCGTCACCGCTCGTCCCGTGTTCGCGTCCCACACCCGCGCGGTGCCGTCGTAGCTCGCGGTGGCCAGGCGCTGCCCGTCCGGACTCCACACCAGCCTGCAGGTCGCTTGCTGCGGCGCAAGCTGCGTGACCGGCTTGCCGCTGACGGCATCCCACACCTCCGCGGCCGTGCCCGCGGTCGCGATCTGGCGCCCGTCCGGACGCCACGCCACACCATAGATGACGGCGCCCCCGCGGAGAACGAGCGGCGGCGTCACTGCTCGTCCCGTGTTCGCGTCCCACACCCGCGCGGTGCCGTCGAAGCTCGCGGTGGCCACGCGCTGCCCGTCGGGACGCCAGGCGACCCCCGTCACCGCCCACTGGTGCACGAGGGGCGACTTCATGGCCTGTCCGCTGACCGCATCCCAGATCCGCGCCGTACGGTCGTTACTCGCCGTCGCCACGCGCCGGCCATCCGGGCTCCACGCCACGGTCGTGACCTTTTCATCGTGAGCCAGCCGCAAGAGCGGCACGCTCTGGGCGGCCCAGCGGAACAGCGTGCGGATCGGGACATCCTCCGTCCCGGCTTCGCGGGCGGCGAGCAGCAACGGCAGCGCTTGCGCGGGCTGGTCGGCCATCAGCAGCGCGTGCGCCTGCGCGACGTAGTCCCGAGCGAGCAGCTGCCGCGCCCGCTGCGCCTGCTCCGCGGCGGCCGCGGCCTGGCGTCGCGCCTCGCGCGCCTCCGTGTCCGCCACGCCGGCCTGGCGCCGCGCCTCGCGCGACGTTCGTGCGGCGATCACCGCCAGCGTCGACACCGAGGCCACCCCGACGGTCAGCGTGACGAGCGCGAGGGTGACCCAGCGCCGCAACCGCCGGCGCCGGCCCTCGGACTCCGCGCGCTGTGCCGCCAGCGCGGCCTCGCTCTGCGCGAGCAGGTGCTGGAGCTCCTCGCTGACGCCCAGATCACGCGCCTTGTCGTCGCTGAGCCAGCCGCGCGCCTCGCGCAGCTCGTCGGCATCCAGCAGGTGCGACGGGCCCCGGCCATGCGTCGCCCACGCGGCCGCCCGATCCTCCAGCCCGCGGCGGCGTTGCTCGTCTTGCCACCGCGACCGCAGCCACTCGCCCAGCACCGGCCAGGCTGACAGCAAGACCTCGTGCGCGAGGTCGACGCGGGCCGCTGGATCGGCGTCGTCACCGCCGCTGGTCGTGATCAGGCGCCGGTCTGCGAGGTGGTGAACCACCGCGTCGATCTCCTGAGGCGCATCGCCCGCGGTCGCGAGCGCGGCGCGCGTTTGCTGGCGGCGCGTCGTCGCGGCTCCGTCGCCGAGCTGGACCAGGCGCACCAGCACGCGTCGCGCGATGTCCCGCCGCGCCGGCGACAGCTCGTTCAGCGCGCCGTCGGCCCGCCGCGCCAGCGTCACCGCGAGGCCGGTCCGCGTGCCATCGCTCATCGCGTCGTACTCGGCCAGGCGCAACACGCCGCGGGCCCGGTGCTGCCAGAGCTCGAGCAGGGTGTCCTGCAGGAGCGGCAGCGCGCCGGGCTCGTGGGCCACGTCGTGCAGCAGGCGCTCGACGAGCACCGGCTCGAAGTAGACGCCGAGCGCTCGCGCTGGCGCCTCGATCGCTGCGCGCAACTGGTCGCCGCGCAGCGGGCCCACGTCGAGCCGCGACAGGCGTCCTTCGAGATCGGCCCACAGCGCAGACTCCATCAGCTGGGCATAGAAGTCGGCACGCAGCGTGAACACCCACGCGACCCGCGCATCGGGGCGCATCGCGCGAACGGCGGCGAGGAACGCCGCGCGGGCCCCGCTGTCTGCCAGCGTGAACAGCTCCTCGAGCTGATCGACGAAGATCAGCAAGCGGTGATCGGGGTGGCTCGCGACCAGTCGGCCCACCGCGTCGCCCAGCCATCGCAGCGTGGCGTCGCCGCGCTCGCCAGGGGTCGCCTCGAGCGCGCCCGCCAGCTGTACCGCGGGGTCGGCGCCCGGCCGCAGCGGCACGACCACGAACGCGCCACCCGCGAGCTCCGGGGACCGGCGCATGCTCGGGATCAGCCCGGCCGCCACCAGCGACGACTTGCCCGAGCCCGAGGGCCCGATCACGTAGAGCTCGCGCTGGCCGTCGCGCAGCCGGCCCAGGAGCTCGGTGACCTCCTTGTCGCGACCATGGAACTGCGCCGCATGCTCCGCCGCGAACGGCCGCATCCCGGGATACGGACACGGCACGGCCGCCGCGACCCGCTCCGGGGCCGCGAGCCGCTTGCGCAGCTTCGCCGCCTCGGCCTCCCAGCGCTCGCGGCTCGGGTTGCGAAAATCCAGTGGCACGCGAAACCGCGACAGCAGCGGCAGCTCGCAGTCGGCGAGCAGGGCCGGGATCAGCGCGGCACTCCCGTTGCCGGCAGCCTCGATGCTCACGTACGTGGCGAGCTGGTTGGCGAGCTGC
The DNA here is from genome assembly GCA_032356425.1 of Cumathamnion decipiens. Taxonomy (NCBI): domain Eukaryota; phylum Rhodophyta; class Florideophyceae; order Ceramiales; family Delesseriaceae; genus Cumathamnion; species Cumathamnion decipiens. The sequence continues at coordinate 2,533 of JAUKWE010010002.1, read as the reverse complement.
GACCACGGCGACGCCGCGAACGCCGGGCTCACCACCACCACCGTCATCGCGCTCGACGCCCCGCGCTCGATCTCGCTGGCGATCTCCGCCCCCGGCTCGAACTTGCTCGACACCAGCACCTCGGCGTCCGGCAGCCCCACGGCCGCGAGGAGAAAGCCATCGACGAACCAGGCGTCCTCGGGGGCATGCACGATGAACAGCCGCACGCTGGCCGCCGGTAGCGTGGCTGGCGCTGCCGGCGGGGCCGCCGCGCTCGCGTCTTGTTCCGTCATGGCCTCCGGTTCTCCCTCTCCAGCAGAGCGTAACGAGATACGCGATACTCCGGGGGATGGCCAGGACGATCACACGTGATGGTGACCCGTCTCCGGTCGCTGTGGCGCGGGACGTCGCCCGGCTCGTGTTCCTTGCCAGCGCGGAGGATCTGGCCCTGCCATCGTCGTCGCATGTGCTCGAGGGGCTCGACGAGGTGCGGTTCGTACGCGGGCCCCGCGACGCCACGCGTGGCGAGCGCGCGCTGGTGCTCGCGCTGCCCGATCGGCGGATGTCGAGCACCAACGGCGCGCTCGTCCGCCACGGCGACCGCTGGGTGCTCGAGGATCCCGCGTCGAAGAACGGCGCGGTCCTCGACGGCGTCGTCGCGCGGCGCGGGGTGCTCCGCGACGGCGCGATCCTCGAGCTCGGCCACAGCTTCTTCGTGTTCCGGCAGGCCCGGCTCGCGGCCCTCCCGCCTCACCTCGCCGGCGACGTCGACCACGTGGCGGCGCGCCCGCCCGGGCTGGCGACGTTTGCGCCGCAGCTCGCGGCCCAGCTGGCCGCGCTCCCCAGGCTCGCGGCGACCCTGGTGCCGATCCTCGTGCGGGGCGAGACCGGCACGGGCAAGGAGCTCGTGGCGCGCGCCATCCACGCGCTCGCCCGGCGCTCGGGGCCGTTCGTGGCCGTGAACTGCGGCGCGCTCCCGTCGAGCCTCATGGGCTCCGAGCTGTTCGGCCACCGGCGTGGGGCGTTCTCGGGGGCGCTCGCCGACCGCAAGGGCCTGATCCGCCAGGCCGACGGCGGCACGCTGTTCCTGGACGAGGTGGCCGAGCTGGACCTGGCGGCCCAGGCCGCGCTGCTGCGCGTGCTGCAGGAGCGCGAGGTGCAGGTGGTCGGCGAGGATCGACCGGTGAAGGTCGATCTGCGGATCGTCGCCGCGACGCATCGCGACTTCGGGGCCGCGATCGCCGACGGGCAGTTTCGCCTCGACCTCTATGCGCGGCTCGCCGGGCACGAGCTCGCCCTGCCGCCGCTGCGCGAGCGCCGCGAGGATCTCGGGCTGCTGCTGCGCGACTTGCTGGCGCGCCACGCCGACCGGCCGCTGGGCATCACGGTGACCGCGCTGCGCGCGCTGGTCCGCCACGACTGGCCGCGCAACATCCGGGAGCTCGAGCAGGCGATCGCGACCGCCGCGAAGCTGGCCGGCGAGACGATCGAGGAGGCCCACCTGCCGCCGAGCGTGCGCAGCCTCGCGCGTGCGTCGACGGCCGCGCCCGCGCAACCACCGGCGGGGCCCGAACCGCGCAGCGCAGCACCGGGCGATGACGGCCTGCGCGCGCAGATCATCGCGGCCTTGACCGAGCATCGCGGCAACATGGTCGCGGTCGCGAAGGCGCTCGGCAAGCGGCGGACCACGATCTACAAGTGGGTCAAGCGGCTCGCCATCGATCTCGATGCGTTCCGCTGACTACGCCGGTTTGTCGCCGACCGAGATGTCCTTGGCGATCTCCAGGAACGCCTGGTAGGAGCTGACTGTCGCGCCGGGCTCCAGGGCAAGCAGCGTCAGCTTCGGATCGGGCGGGATGTCCTTGTCATTGCTCAGGACCGCGACCTCCGCGTGGCTGCCACTGACCTCCAGCGCGCTGTTCGACACGATCAGGTAGATGCCGGGCTCGAGCAGGTGCCTGCCGATCGCCACCTGACCGGCGCCCTGGTTGTAGCGGCAGAGCAGCGCAGCGGCGTCGCCCGCTGCCTTGGCGTGGATCGTGACGGTCGACGGTTCGTGGACATAGATCAATGTGCGCATGAGGTCCTCCTGGTTCATGGCGGGGAGATGCAAGTGGCTCGCCCGAAAGCGGCGAACCCGAGCCCCGGGTCATCTTCGGCTTCGGCGGCCTGCAGGTGGGCGAGCGCGCGGACGAGATCGGTGCCATCCGCGCGAACCAGCTGCTCGGTGAGCCGCTCGGCCGTCGCGCGCGGCACCGGCCGGATCGCCGCGATGACCTGCTCGGCGCCCGCGGCGAGCAGCGCCATCGCGAGCGCGGTGCTGCCGTCGGGCGTGGCGAGGACGACCCGCGCCGCGACGCCCCGGTGCCCGGCGATCTCGAGGGCGCGGACCCGGCCGTCCGGAAACACCAGCGCGTCCCCCAGCGCATCGCGCGCGATCGGGGCCGCGACGGAGAGTAGATCGCCGCGCGCCACGCCGAACAGCGCCGCCCGGGTGACGGCGCTCGTGACGACGTTCGGTGGGCCGGCCGGCCTGGCCGCGGAGCCTAGCGCC
>JAUKWE010008891.1:0-32568 GCA_032356425.1 Cumathamnion decipiens | reverse complement strand
GGTGGGACGCGGACGACGCCACGCCCGACGAGCGCCGCGCGCTGGCCGAGGCGCTGGGCAAGGTCGGCGGCGACGACGCGCTGGCGCGGCTCAAGGCGCTGGGCGCGAGCGACGATGCCGAGCTGATGCGGCGGCGCGATCGGGCGGTGATCATGGCCGATCGCACGGCCCGGCGCGACGAGGCGTCGCTGATCGCGAGCGACGTGGCCCCCCCGGTGCCGATCGCGATCCAGCTCGGCTGCCGGCCGGGCCTCGGCGCGCTGCTCGGCGAGGAGCTGGCGGCGCTGGGGATCGCGGCGACGCCGCTGGGCGATCACGGCGCCCAGCTCCGGCTCGCGCGGCCGCTCGCTTCGCTGTTCGCCGCGCGGCTGTGGGCCACCGCGGCGATCCCGATCCCGCTGCCGCCCGGCGCGCCCGGCGTGGACGATGCGCTCGCCGCGGCGATCATCCAGGCGATCACGGCGCCCGCGACGCTCGGGCTCCTGCGGGCGTGGACGCGCGGGCCGATCCGATGGCGGCTCGGGTTCTCGCGCGGCCACAAGCGCGCGATCGTGTGGCGGGTCGCGCGCGACGTCACGGCCGCGGTGCCCGCGCTGGTCAACGACCCGACGGCGACGACCTGGGACATCCTGGTCGACGACGAGGCGCGGACGCTCGCACTCGTGCCGCGCCGGCTCGACGATCCGCGGTTCGCGTACCGCGTGGCCGACGTGCCGGCGGCCTCGCACCCGAGCGTCGCTGCCGCCCTGGCCTGGCTGGGCGAGCCCCGCCCGGACGACCGGGTCTGGGATCCGTTCTGTGGCTCCGGCGTCGAGCTCGTCGAGCGCGCGCGGCGCGGCCCGGTGCGCTCGCTCACCGGCACCGACCTCGACGGCGCCGCGCTCGACGCCGCGCGGCAAAACCTCGCGGCCGCCGGCGTCGCCGCCGAGCTCGCGGTCGCCGACGCCCGCACCCACGCGCCCGGTCCGATCGACCTCATCATCACCAACCCCCCGCTCGGCGGCCGCATCCAGCTCGACGCGGCGGCCCTGCTCGTCGCCGCCCTGCCCGGCTTCGCACGTGTGCTGGCGCCGCGCGGCCGACTGGTGTGGATCACGCCGTCGCCGCGCAAGACCTCGCCGGTCGCCGAGCAGCTCGGCCTGGTGCGCACGCGCAGCTCCTCCGTCGACCTCGGCGGCATGCGCGGCCAGCTCGAGCGCTGGGATCGGCGCTAGCTCCCGCCGCAGTGGAGCTGACCGGTTCGCGGCTCCCGGAGGACGCGGGCACGCGCGCTGGCGCCCCCGCGGGGCAGCTTGTTCGCCAACCGGTCCAATTCACTGCGGCAAAGTACTAGCGGCGCGCACAGGCCACGGGGGCTCGATCCGAAGCCCGATGTCATGCGTACCTCCGCCATCACCGGGCGCCGCGCGTTCCCCCCCACACCTACCAAGCGGCGTCCGGTGATGTTTGTATGCCTGGGCCTGGGCTAGGCTGGCGTGATCGTGGCCTCGACCTTGCCGCCTGCCCCACCCCGGACCCGAGCGCCCGGCTCGCTCCTGCCCTCCGCGGTGGCCTCTTGGCTGCGCTACCTGGCTCCGCTCACGGCGCTGTCGGCGATCGCCCTGTCGCCCCTGCTGCTGGCCGCGCTGCGCACCCGCGCCCCCCAGGACCAGCCCGGCGCCCATGCGATCTTGACGCTCGGATGGACGATGCTCGCGACGGCCTGGCTCGGCCAGCTCGTGCTGGCCGGCGGCGCCTCGGCGATGACCGGCGGCCGGCCCTCGCAGCTCCGCGGGTTCGGCGCAGGCCTCGTCCAGCTCGTCCGCGCGATCATCCCTTGCGTCTTCGCCGCGGCCGCGATCGCGATCGGCGGCCTCGCCCTGGCGGTGCCCGGCCTCGCGCTGCTCGTGCTGCTGAGCCTGACCGGCGCCAGCCGCAAGGCCGGTGTCGCGGACCGGCTCGCCGACAGCATCGCCGTCGCGCGCGCGCACCTGCCGGCCACCGGCCTCGCCGTCGCGGCCATGCTCGCGATCGACGCCGCGATCGGCCTCGTGGCCTACCGCGTGCTCGTCGCGCCGCTGCCCGCGCACCCGGCGCCCGCCGAGCTCACCGCGGTCCGCGACTTCGTGCGCGTGATCGCGATCGGCCTCGTCGTGGCGTCGCCGCTGCCGGCCACCGTGCTCGCGACGATCCGGACCCGCGCCGAGCCCTGACCCGTCAGGGCACGAGCACGGCGCGGAACCGTGCCTTGTTCGCCATCATGTGCGCGAAGGCCTGCTCCGCATCGGCGAGCTTGAACGTCTCGACCCGCGGACGCACGCCGGTCAGCGCCGAGAACGCCATGGTGTCCTCGGAGTCGATCGCGCTGCCGCTCGGCCAGCCCGCGATCGTCTTGCCGCTGAGCAGCCCCATCGCGTTGACCGACAGCGGCTCGAACGGCGCGGCGACGATCAGCAGCTTGCCACGCGACTTGAGGCCGCCGATCGTGTCGGCGATCGCCGCTGCGGCGGGTGCCGTCGCGAGCACCAGGTCCGCGCCGCCGAGCTTTTTGAGCCCGTCCGCCGCCGAGCCCTGGGCGGTGTCGACGTAGTCGTGCGCACCGAGCTCCGCGGCGAGCTTCGCCTTGTCGGCGCCGCGCGAGATCGCGACCGTGCGAAACCCCATCTTCGCAGCGTACTGCACCGCGAGGTGGCCGAGCCCGCCGATGCCCTGGATCGCGACGGTCTGACCTGGGCGGGCGCCGCTGTTACGCAGCGAGTTGTAGGTGGTCACGCCGGCGCAGAGCAGCGGCCCTGCGTCGACGGCGTCGAGCCCCGCGGGAATACGCGCGACCGACTCTGCCGGCACCACCGCGTATTCGGCATAGCCACCATCGTGGCTGATGCCGGTCATCTTCGCGTTGACGCAGTTGATGAACAGCCCGCGCCGGCAGGCGTCACACTGAAAGCAGTGACCGCCGTGCCAGCCGACGCCGACGCGATCGCCCGCTTTCCACGCGGTGACGTTGTCGCCGACCGCGTCGATGCGGCCCGCGATCTCGTGACCGGGAATCCGCGGCAGCACGATACCGGGGAACGCGCCCGACTTCGTGAACATGTCGCTGTGGCAAACGCCGCAGGCCTCGACCTTGATGCGAACCCAGCCCGGTCCGGGCGTGGGGATCTCGCGGTCGAGGAGCTCGAACGAACCGTTGGCCTTGGTGACGACGGCAGCTTTCATCGTGGGCATGGCTGGGAAGATGGCCACGCCTCGCGGTCACGTTCAAGCGCGAGTCACCGATTACGATCAACAGCGAGTACTAGCGAGCGAGCCAGCCGGACAGGACGGCGCGGACCTGGGCGGCGTCGTGGGCGACCGCCACGCGTGGATCCGCGACGGCCGTCGCGCGACGGCCGAACCAGATCGCGCGCCAGCCCGCGCCGAGCGCGCCGGCGATGTCGGCCGGCCACGAGTCGCCGATGTGAATGCCCGGCTGGGTCGCGCCGAGCACGGCGAGCGTGTGATCGAAGATCCGGCGATCCGGCTTCTCGATCCCGATCCGGCCCGAGTCGATCACGGCGGCAAACGCCTCCGCGATGCCGATCTCGGCGAGGAGCTCCGCGAGGCGGCCCTCCGAGTTCGACAGGACCGCGACCCGCACCCCGCGCGCCGCGAGCTCGCGCGCCAGCGCGACCATCCCCGGGATCTGGCCACGCCACAGGTTCGCGCGCGGTTGCTCGTCCCACAGCCAGTCGACGAGCCGTGCGACCTCGGCGACGTCCGCGACCCCGGCCCCCCGGAGCAGCGTGGCCATGAGCTCGCGCCACGGGTGACCGCCGGCGGGGTCGACGAGCTCGTCGTAGCGCCGCCATGCCTCGGGCGCGGCCGCCGCCAGCGCCGGCGTCCCGACCATCACGCCGCGCTCGGCGAGCCGGCGTGCGAGGAAGTCGAGATCGAGATCGAGGACGGTCTGACCGGCATCGAAGGTGACAACAGGGGGTTCGATTCGCATGGCTCCGGGTGGGGATCTTCGGGACCGATCCATTGGCACGAAAACTCGGTCGATGCTTTGTTCGTCCCCCCACCTCGTGGGCGCTACCTCCATCCCGGAGGCGCAAGCAGCGTATACTGCCTCGATGGTTGATGGGCCCTCCGCCGCGCCGCCGGTACCCGGAGCGGTGATCGTGTGGACCGGCGCCGCGCCGACGATCCAGGTGTTTCGGATTCCACCGACCGGCCTGGTGATCGGCCGCGAGCTGCTCGAGAACACGACCGACGATCGGATCAGCCGGCAGCACGCGCGGGTCGCGTGGCGCGACAAGCGGTTCAACGTCACCGACCTGGGCAGCCGGAACGGGACCTACGCGGGAGGTAACCCGCTCGTCGATCGCGAGGTCACGGTGACCGCGCCCTCGGTCGTGCGCACCGGCCGCACGGTGTCGGTGCTGGTCGAGGACGTCCGCCGGTTCGAGGGTGCGACGATCTCGAGCGCGCACGATGCGATCGTCGGGCCGAGCACCGCGCCCTTGTGGAAGGCCACCGAGCAAGCCGCGCACGCCGGTGACAACTTGCTGATCCTCGGCGAGGCGGGCAGCGGCAAGGGCCGGATGGCGCGCGGGTATGCCCGGATCCGTAACCGCCAGGAGGCGGTGTTCAATCCGACGATCCAGGCGGTTCCCCTCGAGCGCGTGGTCAGCGCGGCGACCGAGACGTTGATCCTCGAGAACGTCGGCAAGCTGGGCGCGCAGAACCTCGCGACGCTCGGCAAGCTGATCGAGCGCAAGGCCCTGCGGTTCGTCACGACGGCGACGATGCGCCTCGAGCACCTGGGGCTCCCCGCCGAGCTCGCCGCCGCGCTGTCGACCCGCTCGATCTTCCTGCCGCCGCTCCGCGATCGCCCCGACGAGATGGCGTTCCTGGTCAACGATGCGGTGCGCGGTGCCGAGCCCGCGCTGCAGATTCACTCGACGCTGGTCGAGGCCTGCCTGCTGCGGCCGTGGCCGGGCAACGCGCGCGAGCTGGTCGCCGAGGTCAGCCGTACCGCCCACACGGTCGCGGCGCAGGGCAAGAACAACATCCGCGGCGAGGATCTCGACAACGACGCCGGCCACCTCATGGTCGGCGCCCCCACGGTCAACGCCGCCGTGCAGCAGACCTCCGTCAGCAAGCCGCGCCGCCGGCGCACCTCGTCGCGCCCGAGCAACGAATAGCCCAGCGGCGTGGCGCTCAGTGCTCGTGCTCGTGCACCGGTGGGGCGTCGGGCCGCGTCGGATCGTGGGCGAGCTCGCAGCGATGGACCTCGATCGTCAGGTGCGCGACGTCGAGCGCGGCCAGCACGGCATCGCGGTAGTCGGTCACCTGGCGCGGATGCGCCGTCACCACGGAGACGATGCAGCTGCGCCGGCCCGGCCCGAGCTCCCAGACGTGGAGGTCGGCGACGCGGACGTCATCGATGGCCTCGAGGCGCCGGCGAACGATCTGTTCGTGCCGCGGTGACGAGACGACATCGAGCAGCTGGCGGCTCGCTTGCCGGCACAGGCTGATGGCCCACCACGTGATGACGGCGCCGCCGACGAGGCCCATCAGCGGATCGAGGAACCACAGGTTCGCCCACCAGCCGAGCGACAGCGCACCGATCGCGAGCAGCGAGGTCAGCGCATCGGCGATGATGTGGATATACGCGGCGCGAAGGTTGAAATCGAGCGTGCCCGGCCTCGGCGCGTTGTGATCATGGCCGCCGTGATGGCCGTTGCCGCCGTGGTGGTGCGCATGGCCATGGCCATGGCCGCGGCTCAGCAGGTACGCCGAGACGAGGTTGACGACGAGGCCCACCGCGGCGACCGGCAGGGCGTCCCGGTAGTCGACCGGGGGCTGCTCGATCAGGTGCTCGATGCCTTCCTTCGACATCCAGATCGCGACGAGCGCGAGCAGCACGCCGCTGGTGTAGCCGGCGAGCGCGTACACCTTCCCGGTGCCGAAGCTGAACGCATCATGACCGGCGTGCGTGCGCGCGTACCAGTAGGCGACCAGCGTCAAGCCGAGCGCGCCGACATGCGTGCCCATGTGCCAGCCGTCGGCGGTGAGCGCGACCGAGCCGGTCCACCAGCCGACGATCAGCTCGCCGACCATCATCACGGCGGTGATCGCCACGACCCAGCGCGTCCGGCGTTCGCCGGAGCGATGGTGACCGTCCTCGTCCTCGTGATGGACGTGCTCGGACAGATCGTGTGCTTCCATGCCGCCGGCAGTCTAGCCTTATCATCGCACCGTGCCCAAGCCCCCCGTCACGATGGCGATTCGCGCGCTGCGCGCCGCCGGCATTGCGTTCGTGCCGCACCTCTATCCCTGGCAGCCGCACGGCGGCACCCGCGCCTCGAGCGTGGCGCTCGGCGTCCCCGAGCACGCCGTGGTCAAGACCCTGATCTTCGAGACCGAGCACGCCGAGCCGCTGTGCATCCTCATGCACGGCGATCGGGAGGTCTCCGTCAAGCAACTCGCGCGCGCGATCGGCACCAAGACCGTTGCCCCCTGTGCGCCGGAGGTCGCCGACCGCCACTCCGGCTACCAGGTCGGAGGCACGTCGCCGTTCGGGCTCCGGCGTGCGATGCCGATCTACCTGCAGGCGACCATCCTCGCGCTGCCGCGGATCTACATCAACGGCGGTGCGCGCGGCTTCCTGGTCGAGCTCGATCCGCGCGACGCCGCGCGGGTGCTGGCACCGACCGAGGTCGACGTCGCCGTCGGGTAACGCTTCGGGGTTGCATCCACCATGCCGCTGGCCCACCCTCTCTGGCACGGAGATGATCGACGACGCAGGGCGCGCACGTCTGGTCCTTGGCGAGGTCCAGTCCCTCGTTCGGTGCGGCGTCTGGGAATGGGACCTCGCGACCGACGCGCTCGCCTGGTCCGACGAGCTGTACCGGATCTTCGGGGTCTCGCCGGGCGCGGTCCCGCCGGGGTTCGACGCGTTTTTCGGCTGGGTTCACCCCGAGGACCGCGCGGCCCTGCGCAGCTACCTCGTGCTCGCCCGCCGCGACGGCGCCGAGCACACCGTCGAGTACCGGCTCGTGCGCCCGGACGGCGAGGTCCGCGTGCTGCAGGGCCGCGCCCGGGCGATGCTCGACGACCGCGGCGTGCCCCGGTACGTCACCGGCACCGATCAGGACATCACGGAGAGCAACGAGCTGGTCGCGCGGGTCGCGTTCTCGGATCGCATGGTGGCGGTCGGGACGTTCGCCGGCGGGGTCGCCCACGACATCAATAACTCGCTCGCCGTGATCTCGGCGAACCTCGAGCTCCTGGCGCAGCGCCACGACGACGACCTGACGCGCGAGGCGCTGCACGGCGTCGAGCACATCCAGGCCATCATCCGCGGGCTGATGGTGATGTCGCGGTCCGATACCGATCGGCGCACGCGGATCGATCTCCACCGCGTGCTCGAGCTCGCGATCGGCATCACCGGCAACGAGGTTCGCCACCGCGCCCGGCTCGTCAAGCACTACGGCGCGCCACCCGTGATCGAGGGCAACGAAGCGCGGCTCGGCCACGTCTTCATCAACCTCCTGGTCAACGCGGCGGAGGCGATCCCCGACGGCCACGCCAGCCGCAACGAGATCACGATCGCGACCCGCAGCGACGACGCGGGCTGGGCGGTGGTCGAGATCCGCGATACCGGCGCCGGGATCGCCGCGGCGGCGCAGGGCCGGATCTTCGATCCGTTCTTCACGACCAAGCCGGCCGGCAAGGGCACCGGCCTGGGCCTGTCGATCTGCCACGGCATCGTACGCTCGCTCGGCGGCGAGATCGTGGTTCACAGCGAGGCCGGGAAGGGCTCGGTGTTCCGCGTGACCTTGCCGCCCGCCGCCGGTGAAGCGCTGCTCCCGGCACGGCCTGCGCCCGTGCGCAGCCCGGAGCCCTCGCGCGGCAAGCTGTTGATCGTGGACGACGAGGTCGTGTTCGCGGGGTCGCTGCGCCGGCTGTTTTCGAACGAATACGACGTGACGGTCATGAACAGCGGACGCGACGTGCTCGATCGCGTGAGCGCCGGCGACCGGTTCGATGTGATCCTGTGTGATCTCATGATGCCCGAGATCTCCGGAGTCGAGCTTCACGCCGAGTTACTGCGTATCGCACCTGAACAAACGGACCGTATTATTTTTCTGACGGGGGGCGCCTTTTCGCGAAGCTCGCAGCAGTTTCTGGAGGGTGTCACGAATCGTTGGTTCGAGAAGCCATGCAATTTGCACGAACTTCGGCTGGCGGTACGGGGTAATATTTCTGAAAAGACTGGTGTTTTAGCATACGATAAATAAAGGGTCCGATCCGCGGGGTTTGCAGGTATAACGGCAGGAAACCGAATGTCTCTGGCGTCCTCCACCGATCTTCGCCCCGCTGTGAGCGCTCGTCCCCTCCGGGTGCTGATCGTGGATGATGACAAGAACCTGCTCCGTGCGATCGAACGCACAGTCCGGGATGAGCGCAAGGTAGAGCTCACGATCGTCGATAACGCGATCGACGCGATGCTCTCGGTCGGTGTGACAAAACCTGACCTGATCGTGATGGACATCTTCATGCCCGGGGTCGATGGGCTGGAGGCCTGTCGCCGGATGAAGGCCCATCACCAGACGCGCGATATCCAGATCGTCCTCGCGAGCGCGTCGCTCACCCCCGAGCTCGAGGCGGCGGCCTGTAAAGCCGGCGCCCGGCGCGCGATCCCCAAGCCGGTCAACCTGGTCGAGTTGCTCGGCGCCGCCAGCGTCGAGCCCGACCTGCGCGAAAGCCTCGTACCGGCGGTCACGATGGTGCGCGGCAGCGATCTGCTGGTCAGCATGCTCGCCGAGGCCGGCGTCGAGCTCGTGTTCGGCATCCCCGGGGGCGCGATCTCGCCGGTGCACGACGCGCTCCTCGATAGCGGGATCCGCGTCATCACCACGCGCCACGAGAGCGGCGCGATGTTCGCCGCCGCCGGCTATGCCCGCGCGACGGGCAAGCTCGGCGTGGTGGCGGTGACCTCCGGGCCGGGCGTGCTCAACGCGATGACCGGCCTGGCCTCGGCCTGGTGCGACGGCGTGCCGATGCTGCTCCTGGTCGGCGAGGTCCCGCGCCCCGCGCACGGCAAGGGCGTGCTGCAGGACGGCTCGGCGCACGGCCTGCAGATCGTCGAGATGGCACGCCACATCACGAAGCTGTCCGCCGAGATCCCGCGCGCCAGCGCGCTGCCCCACCTGGTCCGCCGGGCGATCGTGACCGCTCTGTCGGGGCGCCGCGGCCCGGTCATGCTGACGCTGCCGCTCGACGTCACCACGGCGCAGGTCGCCCCGCCGCGCGCGGGCGGCACGATCACGGTGAGCGGGACGGTCGCGACGAACGTGCTCGACGAGGTGGCCACCTTGCTGCGCGAGGCGCAGCGCCCGCTCCTGCTCGCCGGCAGCGGCGTGCGCGGCCACGGCGCCCCGGCCTACCTGCGCACGGTCGCCGAGCGGCTCGCCTGCCCGGTCGCGACCACGCCGAAGGCCAAGGGCGTGTTCCCCGAGGCCCATCCTCTCGCGCTCGGCGTGCTGGGGCTCGGCGGCCATCGCTCGTCGCGGCGCTACCTCGAGAACGGCGTCGACGTCGTGATCGCGATCGGCACGAGCCTGGGCGACATGGCGACCGACGGCTACTCGCCGTACCTCCAGGCGCGCCGCGCGCTCGTTCACGTCGACATCGACGCGCGGCAGATCGGCAAGAGCTACTCGCCGACGCACGCGATCGTCGCGTCGGCGTCCGAGTTCCTGGGCGGGCTGTCCGATCGCCTCGGGGATGAAGCGTCGCTCCGGCTGCGCGCCTTGCCCGGCGGCGTCCAGCGCCACGTGCTGCCGTCCTCGGCCCGGACCGACCGGATCGCGGCCCACGATGCGGTCGTCGAGCTCCAGCGCGTGCTGCCCGAGGACACGATCTACACGGTCGACTCGGGCGAGCACTTCCTGTTCGCCGCGCACTACCTCGAGACCAACCTGCCCGACGCGTTCCTCGTGATGACGGGCCTGGGCTCGATGGGCCAGTCGATCGGTGCCGCGATCGGCGCCCAGCTCGCCCACCCCGACCGCGTCGTCGCGGCGATCTGCGGGGACGGCTGCTTCGCGATGAACGCGTTCGAGGTCGCGACCGCGGTGGCGGAGCAGCTGCCCATCCGCGTGTTCGTGTTCAACGACGAGCGGCTCGGCATGGTCGAGAACGGGCATCAGACCGTCTACGGCCGTCATCCGGAATACCCGACGACGCCGCTCAACGTCTGCGTGGTGGCGGCCGGCCTCGGCGCCACGGTGCTCCGGATCGATGGCATAGGCCAGCTCCACACGGCGCGCCACATGCTCCGCACGATGCGTGGCCCGGTGGTCGTCGACGTTCGCATCGATCCCGACATCGTGCTGCCCAAGCGCGACCGGGTGAGCGCGATGGCGCCGGGCCATGCCATCCGGACCAAGCAGATCAGCTAGCCCGCGCGCACGATCGCCGAACCGGCGAGCCTGGCGACCTGTTGGCTGTGGCGTTCGTCGGGTACAGTCGGGTCGTGCGCCACGACGACGAGCGGCTCGGTGACGTGATGGCCTGCCGAGCCAGCTTGCCGCGGGGGGGGCGCGGATGAACGAGGTCTCGTGTCGAGTCTTCCAGATCCTCGAGCGTCCCCTCGCCGCCAAGGGGATCGCGCCCGAGGTGATGACCGCGGGCACCTCCATCACGCTCGCCAGGCTCCGCAACAAGAAGGAGCGCATCGCCTGGCACGACTACCTGATCATCATGCGCAACCTGCGACCGCACTTCACCGATGAGGAATATCGGGAGATCGGGCGCTCGCATATCCGGTCGCCTCCGCTGCGGTTCGCGTTCGTGATCGGCCGCCTCCTGTTCTCGCCGATGGAGCTCTACCGGTGGTTCAACAAGCCGCGCGAGGGCGTCGGCAACCAGCTGTTCACGTGCATCATCCCGCAGCTCCGCGAGCTGTCCGCGAGCGAGATCGAGGTCGAGCTCACCATGCCCGATGGCTACGAGGTGTGCTGGGAGTTCTTCACCCTGACGGCCGGCCATATGGAGGAGGTCCCCCGGCTGCTCGGGCTTCCGCGTGCGACCGTGACGCTGACCCGGATCGCCGGCGGGGGCCGATATCATGTCGTCGTCCCGCAGGGCACGCCGCTGTTCGCCCGGCTCTGGCGCGTCCTGACCTGGCCGTTCACCGTGCGCACCGCCGCGCGCGAGCTCAAGGACGCGCACGAGACGTTGATCGAGCGCTACCTGGAGATCGAGGACGCGCGCGCCAAGCTCGACCGGCAGGCCACGCAGCTTCGCACCGCGCACTCGGTCAACGATCTCGTGCAGCGCGATCTCGATCTCGCGCGCACGCTCGACACCGTCGCCAAGGCGCTGGTCGACGAGGCCGGCTTCGCGTGGGCGGAGATCACCCTGCGCCCGACCGACCCCGGCGACGAGGCCTCCGCGCGCGTCGCGCGGTTCGGCGCAGCCGACCACGAGCTGCCGCTCGAGCGTGCGCTCGAGGCCCGCGGCGGCGAGGTGATCGGCGTCCTGCGGGTCGCGGCGAAGCCCGGAGCGAACCGGGAAGAGCGCGAGGAGCTGCTCGCCTTCATCGTCCCGACGATCGCGGTCGCGCTGCAGAACGCGCTCAGCTATCAGGCGCTGGCCGACTACCGGAGCGGCCTCGAGCGCCTGGTCGACCAGCGGACCTCCGAGCTGCGCCTCGCGCGCGATCAGCTGTCCGGCACGGTCGTCGAACTCCGCGAGGCGCAGGGCGCACGCGAGCGGTTCTTCGGCAACATCAGCCACGAGATCCGCACGCCGCTGTCGCTGATCCTGCTCGCCGCAGCCGACATCCACACACACGCCGGCGGCGCGCTCGACGATCGCGCCCGCGGCAACCTCGGCGCCGTCACCGCGGCCGCCAACAAGCTCGTCCGGCTGGTCGACGAGCTCTTGCTGCTCGCCGCCGGCCAGGAGGACAAGCTGCGCACCGTCCCCGAGCGGACGAACCTGGGGGCGCTGATCCGCGCCGTGATCGCCGCGTGGGGTCCCGCGGCCACGGCAGCCGGGCTCACGCTGATCGAGCGCGCCGAGCCGTCGCTGGTCGCGAACGTCGATCCGGTCGCGATCGAGCGGGTCGCGTCCAACCTCGTGTCGAACGCGATCAAGTACACGCCGCCCGGTGGCACGGTCGAGGTCGAGCTGGCCGACGAACCCGCCGGGCTCCGGCTGTCCGTGCTCGATACCGGGCTCGGGATCGGAGACGATCTGCAGGATCGGCTGTTCGGCCGGTTCGAGCGCGCCCACGGCGAGGCTCACCACAAGGCCGGCACCGGCCTGGGCCTGTTCGTCGCCAAGCAGCTCGTCGCGGCCCACGGCGGATCGATCGCCGCGCTCGGCCGCCCGACCGGCACCGGCAGCGAGCTCCGCGTCGTGCTGCCCGCGGCGCTGGTGATCCGCGACGGCGCGCCCCCCGTGCCGGCGGTGGTGCAGCTGCGCCTCGTCGACCCGCCCAGCGCGCCGATCGATCTGGCGACGCGGTTCACGCCGAGCGGGTTCTCGTCCGGCACGATCCTGCTCGCCGAGGACGACGTGCAGCTCGCCGACATGATCGCGCGCGCGCTGGCCGACGAGTACACGGTGGTCGTCGCCCACGACGGCGCCGCGGCGCTCGAGCTCGTGCCGCTCCACCAGCCCCAGCTGCTCATCACCGATGTCGACATGCCCAACGTCAACGGCATCGAGCTGGCGCGGCGGTTTCGCGAGCTCACCGGCGACCGGCTCGCGCCGATCATCGTGCTGTCGGCGATGCTCGATCGCGGCACGCGCATGGCCGGCCTCGAGGCCGGCGCCGTCGACTACGTGACCAAGCCGTTCGATCCGGGAGAGCTCCGCGCGCGGATCCGGGCCCAGTTCCGCATGCGTGACCTCGCGGTGCGGCTGCAGCGCGCCGAGCAGCTGTCGGCGATGGGCATCCTCACCGCCGGCCTCGCGCACGAGCTGCGCAACCCCGCCAACGGCATCGTCAACGCCGTGGGGCCCCTGGCCGACCTCCTGCCGCGCGACCTCGTACGCCCCGAGACCGCGGTCGGCCAGCTGCTCGAGGTGCTCACCAGCTGTGCCGGCCAGATCGGGTTTCTGTCGCGCCAGCTGCTCGGATTTCGCAAGGGCGTCGTCGACCTCGACCTCCGCCAGATCCCGGTCCGCGACCTCCTGTCGCGCGCGCTGTCGGTCGCCAACCCCGCGAGCGTCGAGATCCGCGTCGACGCGTCGTGCGACGGCGTCCTCAAGTGCGCCCCGCCGTTGTTGATGCAGGTCCTGACCAACCTGTTCGAAAATGCGATCTACGCGGCGGGGCCCGGTGGCTGGATCCAGATTCGCACCAGCGCCCAGGGAACCAATTTTACAGTCGAGGTGTCCGACAGCGGTCCCGGCATTGCGCCGCAACTACGAGAGCGCGTGTTCGAGCCATTCTTCACGACCAAGCCCGTGGGCATCGGCACCGGGTTAGGCCTCTCTCTCGCCCGCGACATCGTGCACCGCCACGGCGGCGTCCTCGAGATCCGCGACCGCGGCGCGCAGGCCTGCTTCGTGGTCGAGCTTCCCAATTATTCTACGTTGGAGATGGCCGGCAAGGGGGGTATGGTGTCGGTTCCAAGGGCACGCTAACGTCGCCGTACAGGCGCTCAGATCATGTCCGCATCGACGACATCTCGCTCGGGGCCGCTCATCCTCTACGTCGACGACGAGCGGGGAAGCCGCGTCGTCTTCGAGCAATCACTGAACGCGGAGTTCAACCTCATCACCGCACAGCATGCCGCCGAGGCGCTCGAGTTGCTCGAGATCCACGACGTCGCGGTGATCATGTCCGACATGCGCATGCCGTCGATGACCGGCGACGAGTTGCTCAGGATCGTGAAGGAGCGCTACCCGCAGGTCATCCGGATGGTGGTGACCGCCTACGCCGATGTCGAGCCGATCCTGCGCGCGATCAACGAGGGCCTGGTGGCGCGCTACATCATCAAGCCGTGGATCCGAGCCGAGCTGGTCCAGGTGCTGCGCTGGGCGATCGAGGCGTGGACGTTCAGCCGTGACTCGGCCGCACTGCATCGCCGCCTGCTCGAGACCGAGCGGCTCGCGACGCTGGGCAGCATCGCCGGCATGCTGGTGCATGATCTCAAGCAGCCGCTGATGTCGCTGCTCGTCAACGTCGAGCACCTCCGCGAGCTCGCGAACGCCGCGCCGATCCTGCACGACGCCCTGCTCCGCGCGCCGATCCCGGCGGCCCAGCGCGCGCGCTTGATGGAGCTCGTCGAGGATCTCGATCCGGTGACGATCGATCTCCGGACGTCGGGCCAGCACCTGAACGAGCTGATCTCCGGACTCCGCGAGCTCGGGCGGCCGCGTCATCCCGGCAACCCGACCGCGACCACCGATCCGCTGCCGATCGTCCGCCACGTGATGGCGGTGTGCCAGGAGCTCGCGATCCCGGTGCGCGCCTCGATCGGCTACGAGGGCCCCGGCGAGCTGCCGCACGTCCGGATGTCGGCGACCGAGCTGACGCAGGTGCTGATCAACGTCGTCGCGAACGGCGCGCAAGCCGTCGCCGCGCGCGGCGTCCCGCACGGCAAGGTGTCGATCGTCGCGCGCACCGACGCCGACATGCTCGAGCTGCAGATCCGCGACGACGGCGTCGGCATGGCGCCCGAGGTGCTGAGCCGCATCGGCACGCCGTTCTTCACCACGCGGGCCGAAGGCACGGGCCTGGGCCTGGCCCAGTGCCAGCGCCTGGTCGGCACGGTCGGCGGCCGGTTCCGCATCGAGAGCGAGCATGGCATCGGCACGACGGTCACGATCATCCTGCCGACCGCCGCCTGACCATCCCTCGCCTACCGCGCGACCTCCGCCTCAGGCGATCACGAACCTTCCATCGTGTGACACGCCAGGCAGCCAAAGCCCGTGGGGTTGGACTCCGAGTACAGCGGCAGGTTCAGGATCTTGCCCATCGTCGGCTCGATCTCCTGGCCCATCCACTCGAGGTCTGCCTTCTTGAACTTGCTCATGTCCTTGAAGTTCAGCTTGGGGAGCTTGGGGTTGGGCATGTCGAAGTGGCCGTCTTTGACCTGCTCGCCATGACAGGTCTGGCAACCGAACTCGGCAAAGTCTTTCGGATCGTGGTTCTGAAACAGCGGCTGCATCACCGGCACGACCTTCTGCTTCATGAACTCCGCGCGTTGATCCTGATCGAGCTTCTCGAACGGAACGTCCGGGAGCACGACGGCCGCGCTGCCCTCGCCATGAGGGGACGTGGTGGCGGTCGGCGACTTCGAACCGCAGGCAGCAGTCAACAGGACGGCGACGACGAGCAATTTCATGGCCGCGAGAATGAAGGACGGATCTGCCTCAAGCAAGTTCGTGGGACCAGATCGCGGCTCGGGCGCGGCGCTCGCCCCACGCACCGCGTCGTGCCTAGCCGTATCGTGCCGCCGTGTCAACTCCTGGGTGACGGCTGCACGAACACGGCGCCCATCGCGTAGCTCCCGCGATCGCGCCGTGTTACCAGGAGAGCGGGTGGGGCCTCCCCTGCCCTCGTGCATGAGCGATCCAGCACACCCGGATGCGACCGGCGCGCAGCGCGCTGCAGGAAATCGCGCTCGCCACACCCACGGGCGGCAGGAGCTCACAGCGCTCTCGCTCGGCGCGCTCGGCGTGGTCTACGGCGACATCGGGACCTCGCCGCTCTATGCGATGGGCGAGTGCCTGTCGTCCTCGCCGGCCAAGGAACATGCCCTGCGGCCGGCCGCGGACGGGATGTACGACCCCGCCCAGGTGCTCGGCGTGCTCTCGCTGTTCTTCTGGGCGCTGATGCTCGTGGTCGTCCTCAAGTACCTGGTGTTCGTCCTGCGCGCCGACAACAAGGGCGAAGGCGGCATCCTGGCGCTCGCCGCGCTGGTCCAGCAGAACGACAAGACACCGCGCCGCACCAAGCTGGCGATCCCGATCCTCCTGGCGCTGTTCGGGGCGGGCCTCTTGTACGGCGACGGGGTGATCACGCCGGCGGTGTCGGTGCTCGGCGCGGTCGAGGGCATCTCCGAGCAGAACCCGGCGTTCAGCGAGCTGGTCGTTCCGATCTCGGCGGCGATCTTGATCGGCCTGTTCTGGGTCCAGCGGGTCGGCACCCACCGGATCGGCGCGGTGTTTGGCTGGGTGATGCTCCTGTGGTTCTTCGCGATCGGCGGCGCCGGGATCCCGTTCATCGCGCGTCATCCCGAGGTCTTGAAGGCCGTCTCGCCGCACTATGCGATCGAGTTCCTCGCGGGCAATGGCATGCACGGGTTCCTCCTGCTCGGCTCGGTCGTCCTGTGCATCACCGGCGGCGAGGCGCTGTACGCCGACATGGGGCACTTCGGCCGCACGCCGATCCGGGTCGCGTGGACGGTCGTCGTGTTCCCCGGCCTCCTGCTCAATTACTTCGGCCAGGGCGCGCTGTTCCTCGAGGAAGGCAAGAAGGTCTCCAACGGGTTCTACGATCTCGTGAGCGGCACGCCGTTCCTGATCCCGATGGTGATCCTCGCGACGATGGCCGCGATCATCGCGTCGCAGGCGTTGATCTCCGGCGCGTTCTCGCTGACCAACCAGGCGGTCCAGCTCGGCTACCTGCCGCGCGTCAGCGTCGTGCACACCTCGCACCGCCACGAAGGCCAGATCTACATCCCCGAGGTCAACTGGCTGCTCATGGTCGCGTGCGTGGCGCTGGTGCTCGCGTTCAAGTCGAGCTCGAACCTCGCGGCCGCGTACGGCATCGCGGTGACCGGCACGATGGCGATCACGTCGTTCCTGTACTTCCTGGTCACGCGGCACAACTGGAAGTACCCGCTCTACCTGGCGCTCGGGCTGTTCATCCCGTTCGTGACGATCGACCTGGCGTTCTTCAGCGCGAACATCGAGAAGATCGCCGCCGGCGGCTGGTTCCCGCTCGCCGTCGGGGTCGGCGCGTTCCTCATCATGACGACGTGGTGGCGCGGCCGCCACGAGCTGTCCAAGCAGATGGAGAGCGGGACGATCCCCGACGAGCTGTTCCTGGCCGATATCGCCGAGACCCCGCTGCCGCGGGTGTCCGGCACCGCGGTGTTCATGACGTCGGGCACCGACGGCATGCCGAACGTGCTGCTCCACCACGTCAAGCACAACAAGGTGCTGCACCGCCAGGTCGTGCTGCTGTCGATCTCGACGGAAAACGTGCCGTTCGTCGTCGGCAACTCGTCGCTCACCGTCCGCGATCTCGGCCACGGCTTCTACCGCGTGCTGTCGCGCGTCGGGTTCATGCAGCAACCCAACGTGCCGAAGATCCTGTCGCGCTGCGAACGCCACGGCCTGCTCGTCGACGTCGCCGATACGACGTACTACCTCGGCCGCCAGACCTTGCTGACGACCGGCAAGGCGCGCCTCGCGCGCTGGCGCAAGATCCTGTTCTCGTTCCTCGCCAAGAACTCGCGCGCCCCGACCGAGTTCTTCAACCTGCCGCCCAACCGCGTCGTCGAGCTCGGCCTGCAGATCGAGCTGTAGGCGCTGCAGGCGGGGAGCGGCCGCGAGCGGGCGCTACGACGCGCGCGCCTCGGCGAGCACGGCGTCCGTGATGTAGAACGGTGCCGACGGCTGCAACATCGCGAGCTGGCGCAGGCGCTCGGTCGCAAACGCGCCGGCCAGCGCGTCGTACATCTCGCGTGGCGCGTAGCGCCGCAACCCGACTACCAGGGATTGCGCTTCCTGCAGCGCGTGTTGCCGGACCATGTCGCGCAGGTGGCAGGCGCAATCACGCCACCTGGCGGTGCCCGGGCGTGCACTGACCAGGGCCAGGAGCGCACCCTCCTGCGCGAGGTGCCCGGCGCGCGCCTGCGCCACCGGGATCTCGAGGGCGCAGATCGCCTCGAATCGCCCGAGCACGATGTCCTCGGCCTCGGCGTGCGCGGTCAAGCCGAGCCGGACGCCATCGAGTGACTCTCTCAGCTGTGCGACTGTCGCGATCGGATCGAGGAGCCGGGTGAGCTCCTTCTGGAGATCGACATGATCGCGCTGCACCAGAGTCAGGAAATCCGTCGGCATGTCGGATCACAGTGCAGTCATGATGCCCGTCTGGTGAGGCGTTGTCAGCGACGTGGCGAGGTGTAAGCTACGAGATCAATTACACCTGTACGGCAGAATTTGAGGACGTCCCGGGCGCTATCGCACGTCGTGCAACGTTGGTACGTGCGTTTTTGCGCGGCGCGCCGGCCTGCCCCCCATGTCGAGCCGTCGTGCCTCATCAGGCAAAGCAGCGCAGTACCGCGTACACCTACACGATCTTTCGATCGGCGCCGCGCGTTATGCTTCGCCGGGTGAGCCGAGCCCGGCGCCGCTTCCTGGCCAATCGTGGAGCCATGGTAGGCGTGGTGCTCGTGGTCGTGCTCGTCGCGATCGCGCTGCTCGCGCCGGCGCTGTCCGCGAAGAATCCGCTGACCAGCGACGTCGAGCACGGCCTGTCGGAGCTGGGCGCCCCGCTGCCGCCGTCCGGCGCCGCCGTGCTGGGGACCGACCCGCTGGGTCGCGATGTGTGGGCGCGGGTCGTCGCGGGTGCCGGCACCTCGCTCACGATCGCGACGATCGCGACGCTGATCGCGCTCGTGATCGGCCTGTCGATCGGCCTCGTCGCCGGCTATGCGGGCGGCTCGATCGACAACGCGCTGATGCGGCTCGTCGATCTCGTGCTGGCGTTTCCGTTCCTCCTGCTCGCGATCCTGCTCGCCGCGCTGTTTCGCGAGACCGGCCTGGCCTCCTCGACCGCGCCGGTGTTCCTCACGATCGGCGCGGTCACCTGGACGCCGATGGCGCGGATGATCCGCGGCAAGGTGGCCGTGCTCGCGCACAGCGAGATGATCACCGCCGCCCGCGCGATCGGCGCGAGCCCGGTCCGGATCATCGTGCGCCACCTGCTGCCCAACGTCGCCGGCGTGGTGATCGTCGTGACCGCGCTCGGGTTCGCCCAGAACCTGCTCGCCGAGTCGGTGCTGTCGTACCTGGGCCTCGGGCCTCCGCCGCCGGCCCCGACCTGGGGCCGCATGCTGTACGAGGGTCGCGCGTACTACCGGATCGCCCCCCACCTGGTGGTGGTGCCCGGCCTCGCGATCCTGTTCGCGGTCGCCGGGTTCAACCTGATCGGCGACGGGCTGCGCGATGCGGTCGACGTCAAGGATCGGCGGCGATGATCCGGCGCGGCTGGCCGATCGCCGTGCTGCTGGCCGCCGGCTGCGCGCGGGAGGATCGCGGCCCCCGGTTCCGGCCCGCAGGCGCCACGCGTCCGCAGGGCGGCGGCACCCTGCGGTTCGCGGTCAAGGATCAGGTGCGGACGCTCGATCCCACCCTCGCGGGCGACGAGGTCTGCCTGTTCGTGCTCCATCCGATGTTCGACACGCTGGTCGACTTCTCGCCCACCGGCCCCGAGATCATCCCCCGGCTCGCCGAGCGCTGGCAGATCTCACCGGACGGACTCACCTACACGTTCGAGCTGCGATCCGGCATCACGTTCAGCGACGGCGCCCCGATCACCGCAGCGCACTTCAAGTACAGCCTCGAGCGCGCGCTGCGCGCACCGGACTCGCCGTACACCGTTTACCTGGGGGATGTCGACGGCGCGCACGCGGTCGTCGACGGCACGGCCACCACGTGCACCGGGATCACGGCGCCCAGCGATCGCCTCCTCGTCATCCAGCTCGCGCGGAGGAACCCGGCGCTGCTCGACATCCTCACGATGTCGTTCGCGACCCCGCAGCGCCCCGAGCACGTCGCCCGGGCCGGCGATCAGCTGCGCCGCCGCCCCGACGCGACCGGGCCGTTCGAGCTCGCGAGCTGGGACGAAGGCACCCGGGTCGAGCTCGAGCGCAACCCGCACTACTTCGATCCGGCGCGCGCCCACCTCGACGCGCTGGTGATGCTCGAGAACATCCCGCGCGATACCCAGTTCCAGATGTTCGAGCGCGCCGAGCTGGACGTCGCGGAGAAGCTCGCCACACCGGACTACCTGTTCGTCATGAGCGAACCGGCGTGGCAGCCCTACGTGCATCGCACGGTGCTGATGAACACGTACGGCTCGCGGATGAACGTGCAGAAGAAGCCGTTCGACGACCGCCGCGTCCGGCAGGCGCTCAACTACGCGCTCGACAAGGACCACACCGCGCGCCTGCTCAACGGCACCACCGTCCCCGCCCACGGCATCCTGCCGCCCGGCATGTTCGGCCGCGATCTCGCGCTGCCGCCCTATCCGCACGACGTCGCCAGGGCGCGCGCCCTGCTCGCCGAGGCCGGCTACCCCGACGGGTTCGACGTCAAGTACGTCACGACCAACGACGAGGAGACCGAGAAGGTCGCCGCCTCGCTGCAGAGCGACCTCGCCGAGGCGGGCGTCCGGATCCACATCACGGTGATGTCGTGGGCGGCGTGGCTGACCGCGGTCGGCCAGCCGAGTGGTCCGACATTCTCGTACTTCGGCTGGACCGCCGACTTTCCCGATCCGACCAACTTCTTCGACCCGCAGTTTCACTCGGACGGCTCGAGCAACAACTCGTTCTACGCCAACCCGGCGCTCGACGCGCTGCTCGACGCCGCGCGCGGCGAGCTCGATCTGCGCAAGCGCGAGGCGATGTACCACCGCGCCGAACGGATCCTGTACGACGACGCGCCGTGGATCTGGGACTACCACCGGCTGGCGACCGAGGTGACCCAGCCATACGTTCGCGGCTACGAGCCCCACCCGATCCGGCAGCGCGACTACACCTCGGCGTGGCTCGACCTCGGGCCCGATGGCTCGCCGGTGCGGCGATGATCGGCGCGATCGTCCGCCGCCTCGGGTGGCTGGTCGTCGTGGTGTGGTTCGTCGTCACGACGACGTTCCTCGTGACCGCGGCGATCCCGGCCGATCCCGCCAAGGCGCTGCTCGGGCCGCACGCCACGACCGAGGCGCTCGCGCGCGTGCGCGTGCACTACTGCCTCGACCGCGGCATCGTGCAGCAATACGGCTGCTGGCTCGACCGCGTCGTGCGCGGCGATCTCGGCGAGAGCTACCGCAGCAAGCGCCCGGTCACCGCGATCATCGCCGACCGGATCTGGCCCAC
This sequence comes from Cumathamnion decipiens, assembly GCA_032356425.1. Lineage (NCBI taxonomy): Eukaryota > Rhodophyta > Florideophyceae > Ceramiales > Delesseriaceae > Cumathamnion > Cumathamnion decipiens. The sequence continues at coordinate 11,455 of JAUKWE010008891.1, read as the reverse complement.
CGCGCAGCTCGCGCTCGCCGCGATCGCGCTCCAGCTGTTGATCGGCGTCCCGCTCGGCATCGTCGCCGCGACCCGCCGCGGGCGCTGGCAGGACCACGCGATCAACGTGGTCGGCCTGCTCGGCCAGAGCGTGCCGGCGTTCTTCGTCGGGACCCTGCTGCTCTACGTGTTCGCGTATCGCTGGGGCTGGTTTCCGATCGGCGGCTACGGCGCCGGCGGGTGGGACCGGCTCGCGCACCTGGTGCTGCCGGCGATGACGCTCGCGACCCTCGACGTGGTGTATTACGCGCGCGTCGTACGCTCCGAGCTGCTCGACGTGCTGGACGAAGACTACGTACGCACCGCGCGCGCCAAGGGCCTGCCGGAGCACGTCGTCATCGGCCGCCATGCGCTGCGCAACGCGCTCGGCCCGCTGGTCGCGCTGGTCGGCCTCGATCTCGGGATCTTGCTCGGCGGCGCGGTGGTCACCGAGTTCATCTTTGCGTGGCCGGGGCTGGGCCGCGAGGTCCTGCAGGCGATCCTCGAGGTCGACATCCCGCTGATCCTCGGCGTCGTGCTGGTGAGCGCGGTCGCGATCGCCGTGACCAGCATGCTCGTCGATGTCACCTACCTGTGGATCGATCCGAGGCTGCGTGACGCCTGACCGGCCGGCCGCGCGCGGCGCCGATCCCGATCCGGCGAAGGCCCAGGCCCACGCGCGCGCGAAGCACTTCGTGATCCTGCTCGGCTGGGTCAGCCTGTTCGCCGACCTGTGCTACGAGGGCATGCGCGGCGCGATCGGCGGCTACCTCGCCCTGCTCGGCGCGAGCGCCACCGCGGTCGGCATGGTCGCCGGCACCGGCGAGGCGATCGGCTACGGCCTGCGCTATGCCAGCGGCGCGCTCGCCGATCGCACGCAGCGCTACTGGGGGCTCGTCATCGCGGGGTATGCGACCAACCTCGTCGCCGTGCCGCTGCTCGCGCTCGCCGGCAGCTGGCCGCTGGTCGCCATGCTCGTCGGCCTCGAGCGGCTCGGCAAGGCCGTACGCTCGCCGGCGAAGTCGACGCTGACCTCGTTCGCGGCCGGCGATCTCGGCGCCGGCAAGGCGTTCGCGATCAACGAGGCGATGGACCAGATCGGCGGCCTCGCCGGGCCGCTCGTCGTCGCCGGCGTCCTGGCGTGGCGCGGCGAGACCGTGTCGGGCTATGCGTGGGCGTTCTGCGTGCTCGCGATCCCGGCCGCGATCACGCTCGCGATCCTCCTGCGCGCGCGCCGGCTGTATCCCGATCCGCGCGCGCTCGACACCGCGGCGCCGGGCGAGCACGGCGTGCTCGGGCCGCGCTACCGGCTCTACCTGGTCGGGATCGCGCTGGTCGCGATCGGCCTCGCCGACTGGCCGCTGCTCGCCTACCACCTCGAGAAGACGCGCGTGATCTCGGGGCAGTGGCTGCCCATCGCCTACTCCGCGGCGATGGCGGTCGACGGCGTCACCGCGCTCGCGGCCGGCAACCTGTTCGACCGCGACCGCGCACGCGGCCGGACCGGCGCCGGCGTGGTCGCGGCCTTCGTGCTCGGCGGCGCCGTGTACGCACCGCTCGTGCTGTCGTCGAGCGGCGACGCCCCGTACCTCGCGATCGCCGGCCTCGCGCTGTGGTCGATCACGCGCTCCGCGACCGAGTCGATCGGGAAAGCCCTGATCGCGACCATCGTCCCGCGCGGCGAACGCGGGCGCGCCTACGGCCTGTACTACCTCGTGTGGGGCATCGCGTGGTGGGCCGGCAGCCTGCTGCTCGGCGCGCTCTACGATCGCGATCGGACGCTGGCTTCCGCCGTCGCCACCGCGGCGTTGATCGCAGGCGCCGTGGTCGTCGCGCTGTCGGCCCGCATGCACCTCACGGCTGATGACCGATAAGCCGTGGTCCGTTTGATGCACTGACAAGTCGTGTGTTCGGCGACCCGCGGGGCAGATGGGACCTTACCTCCGCACGTGCGATCTGCGCCGTGCTGATGCGCTCGATCCGCGCGTCGGCGCGCGCCATCGGCGCGCGGGTAGGCCGGATGACGAGCTCACGAAGCCGTCGTCGATCACCGGCGCAATGCGTGCGTCGCGCCGATGACGTCTTGTCAGTTCAAGGAGCAATCATGCAGATCACCACGACGTTCCGTGACATGCCACCAAGCCCGGCGCTCCAGGCAGCGGTCGAGCGTTGGGCCGCGCGGCTCGAACACGTCTCCGATCGCATCGTGGGATGCCACGTGTCGATCGAGAAGCCGCACCGGCATCACCTTCACGGTTCGCCCTTCCAGATCAACATCGTCCTCACGGTCCCCGGCGCCAACATCACGGTCTCGAATCAGACCGGCGCGGACGCCTACGTCGCGGTCGCCAACGCGTTCCGCGCCACGCGACGCCAGCTGCTCGATCACGTCGACCTGCAGCGCCACTTCGTGAAGCCGCCGGGTGGCGGCCATTACACCGGCTTCGTGGCGAACAAGCTGTAGGGCCAAGCCGTTCGCGTTGCAAAGCCCAGATCGATCTCACGAAGATCTGGACCGGGCGCGACGCGGCAGGACTGTGATCACCGGCACGTGGAGTGGCTCCGGGGACAACGGGGCCCTTCGCCCCCTGTATACTGCCGCGATGCGCGTACCCGTCTTCGCGCTGGTTCTCGGCGGTTGCAGCTTCTCGGCGGCCTCGCCCGGCAGCTCGCTGTCCGACGCAGCCGGCGACAGCGATCCTCCGATCATCGACGGCGCCCCTCTCGATGGCACGATCCCCCCGGCCTGCGCCGGTGTGTTCGTCCACCTCTGCGTCGACCCGCCCCAGTCGCAGGTCACGTTGACGACCCAGAAGATCGATACGACGAACTCCACGCTGTGTGCGGCGCACACGTCGACGCCAAGCACCCCCGACGCCTGCGTGATCTCCGGCCAATCGATCACGATTCCCAGCAACAACACGGTCAGCGTGATCGGCAATCGACAGCTGATCCTGTTCTCGACCGGATCGATCACGATCTCCGGAACGCTCGACGCCGCGGGCCATGGCAAGACGAGCGGCCCTTCCGATAACAAGGGACCGTGCGGTGCGGGCGTCACGAACTCCACCAAGGTGGGCGTGATCGGTGGTGGTGGCTGGGGCGGCAGCTTCGGTGGACCAGGCTCGAACGGCGGCAACGGTGCGTCCGGCGCTGGCGGCATCGCCGGGACCGCGATCGGCGCGACGGCGCTGCGCGGTGGCTGCCCCGGCGGCGATGGTGCCGCCGGCGGCCAGAACAGCGGGGATCACGGCGGCGGCGGCGGCGCGGTCCTGTTGATCGCAACGCAGACGATCACGATCGACGGGATCCTCGACGCGTCGGGCGCGGGTGGCGGCGGCGGCAACCTGGGCGGCGGCGGCGGCGGCGGCGGCTCGGGCGGCATGATCGTGCTCGATGCTGCCACCGTGAACACGTCGGGCAAGTGCTTCGCCAATGGCGGCGGAGGCGGTGAAGGAGGGAATCTCGCCACCGGCCGCAGCGGGGGTGCCCCCAGCGCGCCGGACTCGGCCGGAGCCGGTGGCAAGGGCGGCGCGTCGAGCGGTGGTGACGGCGGCAACAGCGCGTTCGGTGCCACCGCAGGGACGGTGGGTAAGGACGGAACCACGGCCGGCTTCCCGCCCGGTGACGGCGGTGGGGGTGGTGGCGGCGGGGGCGTCGGCGTCATCCAGGTGTTCTCGACCAACCCCCAGAACACCACCGACCCCAAGAAGATCGCGCCCCTGCCGAGCAGCTAGCGCTCCACGCCTACCGATCTTGTGGAGATTCTGCGGAGGCGAAAGCATTCGCCCCGCACGGGCGTCTTGCTGCCATGCACGTGTTCTCGATCGATCCCAGCGGTGGCAGCTACACGCTGCGCTTCCTCGGCGCGCCCCTGGTCGTGCTGGCCGCGATCGGCATGCTCGCGGCGTGGCGCGGCCGGCGCCGCATCGCGATCTGGGCCGGTGCCGGCGCGGTGCTGCTCGGCGTGGCGTGGACCGGGCTGTACCTGTGGCGCCCGCGCTGGGTCCAGATCGCGCTCGCCGAGCGGGACACCGCCGCGACGATCGCCACGCCGGCGTGGACCGAGCGCGCGCCAGGGCTCGAGACGGCGGACGTCGTGGTCGAGCTCGCCGGGGAGCGCGTGGATTCGCTCGCCCTGGTGCGGCTCGATCCCGCGCGCTACGAGCTGTCGGTCCACTGGGCCGGCGACCAACCGCTCGCGATCGAGGACTGGCAAGGTGCCCTCGCGGCGGACGTCGTGATCAACGGCAGTTACTTCGAGCCCGACGACACGCCCTCGACGCCGCTGCGCAGCGCCGGCCGCGCGCTCGGCCCGGCCGGCTACGCGTCGTCGCACGGGGCCCTCGTGATCGGACCGGGGTTCGACATCATCGATCTGCGTGGCCATGACGTCGCGAGCGCGATCGCGCCGTATCGCGATGCCATGGTGTCGTATCCGCTGCTGGTCGACGGCAACGGCGCGACCCGCGCCGCGGGCCACGACGACTGGTTCGCCAACCGCACGTTCGTCGGGCTCGATGCGCAGGCGCGGATCGTGATCGGCACGACGCGCGACGGCTTCTTCGCGCTGCGCCGGCTCGGCGAGACCTTGCAACGCTCGCCGCTCGCGCTGCGCGTCGCGCTCAACCTCGATGGCGGGCCGATCGCGAGCCAGATCGTCTCCGCCGGGGGCTGGCAGCGCGTGGTCCACGGCAACGCCGAGATCACCGGTGGCGGAGATCTCCTCCGGCTCGCATATCAAGCGGCGCAGGCCCGGCGCCGCAAGGCCGTGAAGCTACCGATCGTGCTCGCCGCCGTGCGCAAGTCGTAGGCCTTGCCCCTGCTCAGGGAGGGCCGGCCTCGAGGTGGTAGATGTGGCCCGTGCCATCGGTCTCGTAGAGCTCACCACGCGCGTCGGCGTGCAGGCTCGTCGGCTGCGCCGGGAACGTGCCCGGCAGATCGACGATCTCGAGCGTGCCGTCGGGCCGAAGCCGCGCCTTCGCGAGGCCGCCCTTGACGTAGTCGGTGTAGAAGTACCAGCCGGCGAGGTCGGGGTAGCACGTGCCGCGATAGACCTGACCGCCGATGATCGAGGCCCAGCCGGTGGCGCGCACGCGGCTGTCGAGCGGGAACGTCTTGCCGGTGGGATCGCAGGGCTGGAGCGGCGCGGCCTGCGTGCACAGATCCGCCTGGGTCGCGCAGCACGCCATCCCCTCGTAGACGCTCCAGCCGAAGTTCTTGCCGGCTTGCTCGCCGGCCCGCGCGACATCGAGCTCCTCGGCCTGGCCCTGGCCGACGTCGCCGATCCACAGATCGCCGGTCGCGCGATCGAACGACCACCGCCACGGGTTGCGCAGGCCGAGCATGAACACCTCGGGGGCGCCGGCAACCCCGTCGGCGAACGGGTTGCCGCTCGGGATGCCGTACTCCCGGCCGGCGGTGCGCTGCTGGACGTCGAGCCGCAGGAACTTGCCGTGCAGCGCCCTGGGGTTCTGCGCGTAACGGATCGGGTCGCCGTGGCCGCCGCCGTCGCCGGTCCCCAGGTAGAGGTAGCCGTCGGCGCCGAACTCGATCATGCCGCCGTTGTGGTTCGGGCGGCTCCGCGGCAACGCCAGCACCAGCGTGCCCTTCGGATCGGCCACGTTGCGATCCGCCGCGCTGACCCGGTAGCGAGCCACGTTGTCGATCGGGTCATTGTCCGTCGGGGTGATCAGCGAGGTGTACGTCACGTAGAACTCGCCGGTCGTCGCGAACGCGGGATCGAACGCCAGGCCGAGCAGGCCCATCTCGCCGCCGTCGACCACCGGGCCGCCGTTGTCATCGCTGATGTCGAGGAACGGCGCCGGCCGCAGCTGGCCGTCCTCGATGATCTGGATCGCGCCGCGCTGCTCCACGACGAACAGCCGCGGATCGTTCGGCGGCGAGGTCACGAGCACCGCGGTGCTGCCGACCGCCGCGACCTGGCGCATCGTGACCGTGCTGCCGGCCGACGGGGTCGCGCACGCCGGCAGCGTCATCGCATCATCGCCGAGCCGGGCCTCGCCCGGGCCGGCCGCGTCGTCGTGCGCCGCCTGCTTCTTCCCACCGCAGGCAACGGCGAACACGGCGAGCCACGCGAGCGTACGCACCGCGCCATCATACGCGCTTGCCGGGCGAGACGTGTCATCTTCGGGGCAACGGCCACGCAGGCCAAAGCCAGCGGGTAGAGGTCGGGGTGCTCGTCGCGTTCGTCGACGTGACCGCCACCGACTCCGGGTCACGTACTGCACCCTCGTTCACATGCGCAGGGACTTGCCTACACCTCGTCGCCTCCGTGCCCTCGTCGCGTGGGGGCTACAAACCATCACGGCATCCGGATCGCCAACGCGGTTGGCGTGGCCACCGTGGGGCACGCAAGACATCGCGCGCGGTTAGGTCATGGACTCTGTGTTGCACCGGATGCGCACCCATGCGTGTTTCCCCTAGCTTGGTCTTGATGCTCCTCCTGGCGGCCTGCGGTAGCGACAAACCCGGTGGCGATGGCGCCGATGCCTCGATGCCTGTCGCGGATTCCGATCCGCTGGGCGGCCTGCCCACCGGCGTCGATCAATGGAACGCCGTGTGCGCCAAGCACTACGGCGACATGATCAGCGCGAAGTTCTGCGCGGGCAGCACGCCGCCGAAGCTGACCTCGCTCGCCGCGCTCGAGGCGCTGCTCGGCCTGACGGTCGTGCCCAACCCGAACAACGATCCGGCGCTCAACACCAAGGTGCGCGTGACGCTCAACGGCGAGTCGACGGGCCTGGGGATTCGCTCGGTCAACCCGATCACGCCGCGCGCGTTCCTGGCGACGCCGCCGCTCAACGGCGTGCCGAACCCGACCTATCAGGTCCTGTCGTTCGCGCGCGGCGAGCCGTTCGTCGAGCTGGTGGCCAACGATCCGGCGGCGCAGACGCTGCGGTTCTTCCTCGTGCGGTTCCATCCCGCGTGCGAGGCCACCGGCTGTACCCACGCCGATCTGCAGACCCCGACGATCGAGTCGAACTGGACCGGCTACACGCTGTACGACGATCAGGCGATCTCGAACACCACGGTCGACTGCCTCACCTGCCATCAAGCCGGCGGCCCGAGCACGAAGAAGATCCTGCGCATGCAGGAGCTCCAGAACCCGTGGGGCCACTGGTTCTATCCCGAGCGGCCGGAGACCCTCCAGATCGTGCAGGCGTTCCAGGCCGCGCACCCGTCCGAGAACTATGCCGGCATTCCGTATCAGAACGTCTTGCCGTCGCGGCCGTTCTCGCTGATGCAGCTCGTGCAGTTCAACGGGTTCGCCCCGCAGCCCAACGAGTTCGCCACGCTGACGATCAACAACGAGCGTACCGCGACCGGCACGAGCGCGACCTGGGCGCAGCTCTACGGCAAGTCGCTGGCGGGGCTCGAGATCCCGGTGCCGTACTACACCAATGCGTTCGATCCCACGAAGCTCTCGGCCATGACCGCGGCGTACCAGCAGACGATCGCCGGCACGTTGTCGCGCGATCAGATGCCCGACGTCAGCGACACGGCGCTGGACACCGCCCTGTCCGACATGTCGATCCATCCGAAGGCCGGCCTCGACGGCCACGGCATCCTGGTCCAGATGTGCCAGATGTGCCACAACTCGCGGCTCGATCAGGCGCAGTCGCGCGCGCAGTTCAACGTCGAGCAACTCGGCCAGATGACGCGCTCCGAGAAGGACCTCGCGATCACCCGGCTGCAGCTGCCGGTGACCGACAAGCACGCGATGCCGCCGGCGCGGTTCCACGAGCTCAGCGACGCGGAGCGCCAGCTCGCGATCGACGAGCTGACCAGGTAGCGCGCGGCGGCTCCAGCCCTCGGTCCCGGCCTACTGCACCGCGACCAGCCAGAGCTGCGCGCCTTGCGCGGGCGTCGCCTTCCAGGTCACGTGGTACGTGCCCGCGGCGGTCACGTTCTTGACGGCCACGGCGCACTGCACGAACGAGCTGGTCTCCTGGGTGTCTGCGTCGACGACGACGAAGCCGTTGTCGGGGATGGCGGTCTGGGACAGCGGGGGGTTGTAAAAATAGCCATCGCCCCACCAGAACGCGATCAGGGTCGCCGGGCCCGTGGTCGTGACGGTCTTGCTGGTGAGCGGCGCGGCCGACAGCTCGTTCCACGCGACGGCCTGGATCCGCGTGCCCTCGACGACCTCCACGGCGGCCAGCGTGACCTCATCGTACTGGCCCTTGGCGTTCATACCGGTCGCGGCGCTGACCGTGACGTCGGGGCCGCCCTTCGCGGACGGGAACGCGTAGAGCGCGGTCCCCGATTCGGGGTAGGCCGGGAGGTAGGGGTGCATCTGGCCCAGCTGCACGTACGGGGCGTTGCCCGCGCTGTCCGTCGGGAGCACGAACCTGGTGTTATCGCCGCGGCCGATGCCCACGACGATCGTGCTGCCCGAGGGCTGCATCGCCATCACCGGCGTGGTGATCGCCGTCGCAGTCGAGCTGGCCAGGTGATAGAAGCGCAAGGCGTGGGCGCCGAGCCCCGGCATGCCGGGCGTGTGCCCCGGTAGCTCGGGCGAGAGGCTGTCGCCGGGGACGTCGCCGGGCGCGTCGGGTCTGGCGGCCGGCGCGGCACAGCCGATCACGAGCAGGAGCCCACAAGCCATCATGCGTGAAGAACGCAACATCATCGGTCTTCCTGCGAGGCCACACGCCCCGCCGTTCGTCACTGCACCGCGATCAGCCACAGCTGTGCGCCTTGCACCGGGGTCGCCGCCCAGGTGACGTCGTACGTGCCTGCGTCGGTCACGTTCTTGACGGCCACCGCGCACTGTACGAGCGGGCCGGCCGCGAGGATCGAATCGACGACCACGAAGCCGTTGTTGGGGACGGCGGTCTTGTTGCTGGGTTCGGGCGCATCGCCCCACCAGAACGCGACCAGCGTCGCGGGGCCCGTGGTCGTGACCGTCTTGCTGGTGACCGGGACCTGGCCCTGATCCTGGACGACCTCGTTCCACGCATAGGCGGCGATCCGCGTGCTCTCGATGACCTCGACGGCGGCGAGCGTGATCTCGTCCGAGGCGCCGGTGCCGGCGCTGACCTTGAAGCCGGAGCCGCCCTTCGCCGATGGGAACGCGTAGAGCGCGGTCCCCGACGTCGGGTAGTGGCTGTAGCTGTGCGTCACGCCCTGCTGCTGGTACGGGGCGTTGCCCTTGTCATCGGTCGGCAGCACGAACTGGCTGATGATGCCGCGGCCCACGCCGACCACGATCGTGCTCCCCGAGGGCTGCGTCGCCATCACCGGCACGGAGATCGACGACGCGCTCGTGGCGCCCTGGCCATAGTGGTTCAGTGCGTGCGCGCCTGCGCCCGGCATGCCGGGCATGTACCCGGGGATGTCGGGCTGGGCGTCGGACGTCCCGCAGCCGACCATCACGAGCAGCCCACAAGCGATCATGCGCGGAAGGGTCATCATCGTCAGTCGCTCCTGTAGACCTGTTTGGCATGCTCCGCGCCCATGCACAGGTGCGACGCGATGCTGGGCCTGCCTGCGTCACACGCGTGCGCGACGTGGGCTACCAGGTGAGGCAGGAGCGCCCGGTCGACGTGACGCTCGACACGCTACGTGGGCGCGTACGGTTGATCGTTCTCACGGATACCGCGGCCCAGCGCACGGCGAACCACGTTCTTGGCCGAGGTGTAGCCGGCCAGGACCGCGTGCTTGACGCGATCGCGGCCGGGCGAGGCACCGACCGGGCGCGGCTCGAGCCCGAGCCGGCGCAGCCGCGCGTTGCCGCGGTAGATCAGCTCGCGCTGGCGCGTGGCGTCGGTGTAGTAGGTGAAGCTGATCGTGATCGAGGGGCCATCGCCGTTCTCGACCATGTGCGGCGTGGTCGACGGCATGTAGCCACCGAGGCCGGGCTCGAGATCGAACACGCGTGCGCGCGCGCGCCACGCCTCGCGCCACGTGACCAGCTCGCGCGAGTGCTGATCGTGGAACAGCTCCTGCGCGCGCTCCGAGACGACCTGGCGATCGAACGGATCCCACGTGTAGAGCCGCTTCTTGCCGCGGATCTGGAGGATGAAGTTGTGCTCGTGATCCATGTGGAACGGCGTCACCGCGTTGGGCGACGACACGAAGATCCAGCCGGCGCGGTAGCACATGCCGGGATCGCGGCGCTCGACGATCGGCCGGATCTCGTCGAGGATCTCGTCGATCAGCCGGCGGTAGATCGGGTCGGCCTGCACGTTGAGCAGCGACATCCACGCCTTGGCCTGCTCGATCTCGGCGAGGGTCGCGACCGCCCCCTTGGCGTTGGGGTGCAGGTTCGGCGCGTCGGCGAAGCTGGTGCCTGCGGTCGCGTCGGCGCTGTGGGTGCGGACGAGGTTGCGCTCCTGCTGGCGCTTGCCCAGCTCGACGAGCGCGCCGATCTGGAGCAGCGGGTGGTCCGACAGGGCGTGGGTCAACGCCTGGATCTTCCAGGGCTCGAAGGTGGCGGGATCGAGGTAGATACGCGGAGCGGACATGGCGCGCCCATGATACGTAAAAAGTCGTGGGAATCATCGATCTCGGAAAACGCGTGTCACGCAATGCCTGGCGGCTCCCGGTGCTGGGGCAGGTGCTGGAGCTCGATTACGCCCGCTCGTTCGCGCGCCGGCCGCCCAACCGGTTCCGCGGGGTCTACGCCAGCTTCGCCGAGGCCGAGGCCTCGGTGCCGCCAGACGCCCTGGTCGGGTACGACCACGCCGCGCTGGCGGGCCTCTACCGCCACCGGATGGAGAAGGCGAACCAGAGCGATTACGCGGTGCTGTTCTGGCTCAAGGGCATCCTCGACGAGCGCTCGTTCGTGTTCGACTTCGGCGGCCACGTCGGCGTCTCGTACCACGGCTGGCGCACCTACCTGAACTACCGCCCAGGGATGCGCTGGCTGGTCCACGACATGCCGGCGATCGTGAAGGTGGGCGCCGAGCTGGCGCGGGAGCGGCCGAGCGCCGGCCTCGAGTTCACCAGCGACGTCGCCGATGCCCGGGGCTGCACGATCTTCCTGGCCGCCGGCTCGCTGCAGTACGTCGACGAGTCGCTGCCGGCGCTGCTCGCGCGCATGGGTAGCTTGCCCCGCCACCTGATCGTCAACAAGATGCCGATGTACGACGGCGAGTCGTTCGTGACGGTGCAATCGACCGGCCGGGCGTTTCACGCGTACCGGATCTACAACCGCGCCGCGTTCGTGGCCGAGCTGACCGCGCTCGGGTACCGCCTCGTCGACGACTGGAGCAACCGCGAGCAGCACTGCGAGATTCCGTTCACGCGCGGCCGCGACATCGACGCGTACAGCGGCTACTACTTCGTGCGCGACGCCTCGCCGAGCCCGTAGCGCTCGACCTGCCCGCGGCGCTAGCCTGGATTTCCACGTACCGGAATTGACCTAAGAATTGCATCACCGTCGGCCAGATCAGGTGGTCAAGCGGAG
>JAUKWE010007780.1:0-32614 GCA_032356425.1 Cumathamnion decipiens | reverse complement strand
CCAGCTGGCGAAACGCCACCCCGCGCTCGGTGAGGTGCGCGGTGATGCGGGCCGCGAGCTCGAGCCAGCGCGTGCGCGCCTGGGGCAGCGCGGCGATCGCGCGCTCGGCGGCGAGCCCGAGGCCGGCGGCGCCGGGCGCGTCTTGCGTGCCGCCGCGCAACCCGCCTTGCTGGCCGCCGCCGACCCACAGCGGCTCGAGCACGGCGCCGGTGCGCAGCCACAGCGCCCCGATCCCCTTGGGGCCGTGCAGCTTGTGCGCGGCGATCGCGACCGAGTCGGCGCCGATCGCCGAGACATCGACCGCGATCTTGCCGAACGCCTGCGCGGCGTCGATGTGGATATGGCACGCCGGGTTCACCCGCCGCACCGCCCGGACGATCGCCGCGACCGGCTGCACCACCCCGATCTCGTTCTGCACCATGACGACCGCGACGACCGCGGCGTCGTGCGCGGCGCGCGCGACGGCCTCGGGCTCGATCACGCCGTCGGGGCCCGGCTCGACGGTCACGGCCGTGCGCGACTCGCCGAGCCGCGCCGCCAGCACGCCGATGGCGGGGTGCTCGATCGACGACACGACGATCGATCCCGGCCGGGTGCGCGCCGCGCCGAGCACCGCGAGCGCGTCGGCCTCGGTGCAGCCGCTCGTCCACACGATGTCGCCCTGCCGGCGGTCGCCGGCCGGGTCGCCGAACGCCGCGAGCAGGCGCTGGCGCGCGGTCTCGATGTGGGCCCGCGCCGCGGCGCCCTGGGGGTGCTGCGCGCTCGGGTTGCCCCAGGCGGTCCGCATCACGTCGGTCATCACGGCGAGGACCTCGTCGTTGATCCGGGTCGAAGCGGCATTGTCGAGATAGAGTGGCGGCATACCTGACCTAGGCGTCTACCTCCACTTCCCGTGGTGCCGCAAGCTGTGCCCGTACTGTGACTTCGCGGTCGAGGTCGGTCCACCGGCGCACGAGGCCTACCTCGAGGCGATCCTGCGCGAGCTCGAGCTGCGCGCCGGCGCGTTCACCGGCGAGCTCGTCTCGATCTACCTCGGCGGCGGCACCCCGTCGCTGTGGCGGCCCGCTTGCATCGCGACGGCGATCGCGCGGATCCGGGAGCGGTTCGGCGGCGCGCCGCGCGAGATCACGATCGAGGCGAACCCCACCGATTGCACCGAGGCCACCCTCGCGGCGTGGCGCGCGGCCGGCATCGACCGGATCTCGATCGGCGTGCAGTCGTTCGAGCCGCGCGAGCTCGTGGCGCTCGGCCGCGATCATCGGTTCGGGGAGGGTCGCGCCGCCATCGAGCGCACGATCGCCGCCGGGTTCACGACGTCGGCCGATTTTATCGTCGGTGTCGCGGGCGTCACAGGCGGGCCGAGCGCGCCCACGATCGATACGTCCGCCGATCACCTCTCGATCTACGAGCTGACGATCGAGGAGCGAACCGCGTTCGGGCAGCGGGTTCGCGACGGCCGGCTCATCCCCCTGTCCGAGGACACCTTGACCGAGCTCTACCTCGCGATCCACGACCGGATCACCGCCGCGGGGTACGAGCACTACGAGATCAGCTCGTACGCGCGGCCGGGCAAGCGCGCGGTCCACAACGGGCTGTACTGGCGCGGGGCGGCGTTCCTGGGCCTGGGCGTCGGGGCGGCGTCGCTCGAGCTCGGCGCCGATGGCTCGGGGCGCCGGGCGACCAACCCCCGGCGGGCGGCGGACTACCTCGCCGCTCCCGGCACGCCGGTCGAGGTGGTGGAGAGCACCGCCGATGAGCTGGCGTCGGATCGGGCGTGGCTGGGCCTGCGGACCTCCGATGGGGTGGCCGAGGCCGATCTCGCCCCGGCGCCGGGCCTGGCCGACTGGCTGGTCGCAGAGCGGCTCGCGGAGCGGCGGGCCGGCCGGATCTGCCCGACGCTACGTGGCTTTCTGATGGCGGATCGAATTGCGACCCGCGTGGTCGGGACCTGGGGTGCTAAACTCAAGGGCACGGGATGAGTGGCACCGATCTATCGCGGCGGGCGCAGAAGATTCTGCATGCCGTCGTCACCGAGTACCTGCACGTCGGGGATCCGGTGGGATCACGGACGGTGACGCGCCGCCACGATCTCAAGCTGTCGCCCGCGACCGTGCGCAACGTGATGGCCGATCTGGAAGAGCTGGGGTTGCTCGAGCAGCGCCACTCGTCGGCCGGGCGGGTGCCGACCGCCTCGGGGCTGCGGTTCTTCATCAACGAGCTGCTGAAGGTCCGCGGCCTCACCGCGCGCGAGAAGGACGAGATCCGCGAGCGCGTGACCGCGCCGAGCCCCGACGAGGTCGTCCAGCGGGCGTCGCGGCTGCTGAGCGATCTCACGCAGCACGCCGCGGTGATCATCATGCCGGATCCGGATCATCAGCGGCTCGGCCACATCGAGTTCGTCCCGCTGCGCGACGGCAAGCTGATCGCGGTCCTGGTCACCACCGACGGCAGCATCGAGAATCGCCTGATCATCGATGACGTCGATCCGCGGCGGCTCGAGTCGATCCACAACTACCTGAACCAGCTGCTGAAGGGCATGACGCTCGACGAGGTCCGCGAGCGGGTCATCCGCGAGCTGGGCGAGGACAAGAACCGCTACGACGAGGCGGTCAGCGCGGCGCTGCGGCTCGGCCACGCGATGTTCGTCGCGCGCGAGCGCTCCGCCGACGTCGTGATCAGCGGCCAGGCGAACCTGATCGACGACGCGATCGCGCAGGACAACGCGCGCGAGCTGCTCCGCACGCTCGAGGACAAGGAGACGCTGATCCGGCTGCTCGATCGCACCCGGCACGCCGAAGGCCTCCAGGTCTTCCTCGGTGCCGAGACCGCGCTCAGCGCGCTGGCGGGGAGCTCGGTGATCGCCGTGTCGTACGGTCCCGAGGACCAGCCGATCGGCGCGCTCGCGGTGATCGGCCCGATGCGCATGAACTACGGTAAGGTGATGTCGGTCGTGGATGTGACCGCCGAGACGGTCTCGCAGCTCCTGGCCGAGCTCGGCGGCTCGTCCTAGCCGCCCAGGCGGGGTCCAACATGGATCCCGCCTGGATCCAGCATGGATCCAGATAGATCTCACAGAGACAAGTGGCTAGCCCGCCGCTGGTCTGGTCGCGCAAACGTGGTTATGGTCGTCCCGATGAGCGGAGAACCCAACCAGAACGGCGAGCCCACCGCGCCCCCGGCGCCGGCCGATGGCGAGCCGGCGGATAGCGGCGTGTTTCCGGTCGAGGTCGAGCCGCCCGTGCCCGCGCCCGGGAACGACCTCGAAGCCAGGATCGCAACCCTCGAAAAAGACAAGAAGGACAACTGGGATCGCTACCTGCGCACCGCGGCGGATCTCGAGAACCTGCGCAAGCGCCAGCGCCGCGAGGTGGACGACGCCAAGCTCGAGAGCAAGGGCAGGGTGCTCAAGGAGATGCTGCCCGTCGTCGATAACCTCGAGCGCGCGATCGAGCACGCGACGACCCAGGCCGGATCCAACCCGATCGTCGAGGGCGTCCAGCTCGTGCTGCGGCAGTTCCTCACCGCGTTCGAGCGGCTCGAGGTCACGCCGGTCGAGGCCGCTGGCCAGCCGTTCGATCCGAACCTTCACGAGGCGATCTCGCAGCAGGAGAGCGACGCGGCGCCCGGCACCGTCGTGCAGGTCCTGCAGCGCGGCTACAAGTCCGGGGATCGGCTGTTGCGCCCGGCGCTCGTGGTCGTGGCAAAGGCGAAGAGCACGCCTGAACCATGACCCGTGTCGTCGGGATCGATCTCGGCACGACGAACTCGTGCGTCGCGGTGATCGACGGCGACGATCCGGTCGTGATCGCGAACGCCGAGGGCACGCGGACCACGCCGTCGGTGATCGGCTTCGCGCAGACCGGCGAGCGCCTGGTCGGCCAGGCCGCGCGGCGCCAGGCGATGACCAACGCCGAGAACACGGTCTACGCGGTCAAGCGCCTGATGGGGCGCAAGTTCGAGGACGCCGAGGTCCAGCGCCACGTGCTGACCTGTCCCTACGAGGTCGTCAGCGCGGACAACGGCGACGCCCACGTCCGGGTCCGCGGGCGCGACTTCTCGCCCCCCGAGATCTCGGCGCTCGTGCTGCAGAAGATGCGGCAGACCGCCGAGGACTGGCTGGGCGAGCCGGTCACCGAGGCGGTGATCACGGTGCCGGCCTACTTCGACGACGCGCAGCGCCAGGCCACCAAGGACGCCGGGCGGATCGCCGGGCTCAACGTCCTGCGGATCGTCAACGAGCCGACCGCGGCGGCGCTGGCCTACGGCGTCGAGACCCAGAGCGCGCACCGCGTCGCGGTCTATGATCTCGGCGGCGGCACGTTCGATGTCTCGATCCTCGAGCTGTCCGACGGCGTGTTCCGGGTGCGCTCGACGGCGGGCGATACCTTCCTCGGCGGCGAGGACTTCGACAACGCGATCGTCGAGCACCTGCTCGCGATGTTCACCGCGATGAACGGCGGCATGGATCTGCGCGGCGATCGGATGGCGCTGCAGCGCCTCAAGGAGACCGCCGAGCGCGCCAAGATCGAGCTGTCGAGCAGCACGCGGACCGAGATCAACCTGCCGTTCATCGCCGCGGGGCCCGATGGGCCGCGCCACCTGCAGGCGGTGTTCGAGCGCCACGAGCTCGAGTTGCTCGTCGAGCCGCTCGTGCGGGCCACCCTCGAGCCGTGCCGGCGCGCGCTCGAGGACGCCGGGCTGACCACCGAGGACATCGACGTCGTGATCCTCGTGGGGGGCCAGACCCGGATGCCGCGGATCCAGGCGCTGGTCGCCGAGCTGTTCGGCAAGGAGCCGAACCGGCGGGTCAACCCCGACGAGGTCGTCGCCGTCGGCGCGGCGATCCAGGGCGGCGTCCTGACCGGCGAGGTCGAGGAGGTGCTCTTGCTCGACGTCACCCCGCTGTCGCTCGGGATCGAGACGATGGGCGGGGTGTTCACCCCGCTGATCGCGCGCAACACCGCGCTGCCGGCGCGCGCGACCGAGGTGTTCTCGACCACGATCGACAACCAGCCGTTCGTCAACGTGCACGTCCTCCAGGGCGAGCGCCAGATGGCCGTCGACAACAAGTCGCTCGCGACCTTCGAGCTCACCGGGCTTCCGCCCGCGCCGCGCGGGGTGCCCAAGATCGAGGTCGCGTTCGAGCTCGACGCCGATGGCGTGCTCAGCGTATCTGCGCGGGATCACGGGACCGGCCGCGTGCAACGCGTCACGGTGACCCCGACGACGGGTCTGTCGGAGGCCGACATCGAGCGGCTCGTCGCCGAGGCGATCGAGATGGCCGATGCCGATGTGATCCGGCGTCAGCTCGTCGAGGCTCGCAACAAGGGCGAAGGCCTGCTCTACTCGTCCGAGAAAGCCATGGAGGAGTTCGGTGGTCTACTGCCCGATGCTGAGCGCGAGTTCCTCGTGGTCGAGCTCGCCGAGTGCCGGGCGGCGCTCGACGGGGACGATCTGATGCTGGTGCAGGAGGCGCTCGCCCGGCTCGAGGTCTCCGCGCAGCGCATCGGTGAGGCGATCTACGCCGCCGCCGATCCGGCGTCCGACACCGGGGGGACGTGATGGCGCGGCGCAAGCGTGACTACTACGCGGTCCTCGGCGTGTCGCGTGACGCGACCGAGACCGAGCTCAAGCGGGCGTTCCGCGAGCTCGCGCGCAAGCACCATCCGGACGTGGACCCCGGCAACAACGGCGAGGCGTTCCGCGAGATCAACGAGGCCTATGCCGTCCTGTCCGACCGGGAGACCCGCGCGCGCTACGATCGCTGGGGCCACCAGGATGACGCGTCCGGGCTGTCGGCCGTCGTCGAGGCGGCGCAGGACCTCATCAACGACGTGTTCGGGCGGCGGCGCGGCAAGCAGCGCGGCAAGGACACGCGCTACACGCTCGAGCTGTCGTTCGAGGAGGCCGTGTTTGGTTGCAGCAAGACGATCGAGATCCCGGGCGACGGCAAGCCGCGTGAGTTCACCGTCGTGATCGCGGCGGGCGTGCCGGACGGCACCGTCAAGACCTTCAAGGGCGAGGGCGAGCCGGGCAAGGGCGGCGCCGCCTCGGGCGATCTCCACGTCAGCCTGCGGGTCGCCGAGCACACCGTGTTTCGCCGCGACGGCCTCGACGTGCGGAGCGAGCACACGATCAGCTTCACCCAGGCCGCGCTCGGCGCCGTCCTCGAGATCACCACGCTCGACGGCCCGATCAAGATGCGGATCCCGGAAGGCACGCAGCCGGGCCGGGTGTTCCGCATCCGCGGCCGAGGCGTGCCGCAGGCCTCGGGCAAGACCTCGCCGCGCGGCGATCACCTGATCCAGGTCCAGGTCGAGGTCCCGACCGAGCTCAGCGCACGCCAGCGCGAGCTGATCGAGGAGCTCGGGCAGGCGACCGGCGAGCAGCGCGGGGGCGGCCCGCCGAGGCGGCGCCTGCTCGACCGCGTGCGATCCTTGCTCGACGAGTGAGGAGCGCGATCGGGGGGGGGCGGTCCGGGATCGGAACGGTCCGAGTGCATCCGCCAGTCATGAAGTTCACGATCGGAGGACGGCGAGCGGTATGCTACCAAAAGGATGTCAAGGATTGTCGTGGAGAGCAAGCGCCTGAAGCAAGTCGAGCATCTCCTCCATGAGCTGAGAAAGCTGCCAGGACGGTTCGCGAGTTCATCCGAACCGCGACCCGGCGGAGTTCGTGGCGCTCGCAGCGAAGTCGTCCCCCCAGCTCTTCGCCGGGGGGCGGCACCTCGCGGTTCCGCCGCGAAGAAGGTGCCTCGCTCCAGGAAGCCCCGCGCGCAGAACGCCAGAGCGGTGCCAAGAAGAAGTAGCTGCCAGTAGGACCCGATCCGGAACCTGCGCGGCTATCCCCCTCCACCGCCCCGCGCTGCCGCATGCTCCCGCCTGGCAAGGCGGGCCAGGTGCGGCTCGAGCTTCACGTTGCGGCGGTAGAACTGGAAGTCGCGGATCATGCGCTCCAGCGGGCTCGGCTGCATCATGCTCGAGCTGCCCACGGCGCAGATCATCGCCTCGATCACGTGCGCGGTCGACGCCTCGGCGAACGCGTAGAGCCAGGCGCCGGCCGCGAGCGCACGGTCGAGATCGCCGAGGGCGTAGCGCGCGGCCGTCGCAGCGAGCATCGCTTCGGTCGCCTCGATGCGCACGCGCGCACCGGCCACCGCGGCGAGGTGCACCGGATCGGCGTCGCGCGCCGGCGCGCACAGGCGCAACACGCCGGTGGCGGTGCCGAGGAAGTTCGCGGCGAACTGCGGGTGCGCAAGGAGCGGCAGCCGCGCGAGGTCCGCCGGGGAGCCAAGCGTCAGGCGGGCCTCGAGCGGCACGGGGACGTCCTCGAAGCATACCCGGTGGCTGACGGTGGCGCGCATCGCCGAGGCGCGCGCCCAGAAGCTCGGATCGATGTGGACGCCTTCCTGAGCCAGGTCGATGACCAGCCCCACGCGCTCGCCCGTCCCTTCCAGTGTCGCGAGCGTGACCGCGTAGCGCGCGACGCCGGCGTTCGTCGCGTAGCTGAGGGCACCCCGGACCCGGAAGCCGCCCTCCGAGGGGCGGGCGACGAGCCCGGCGGTGGTCCCCTCCGGCGCATGGCCGCTGGCCCACGCGCCGAGCACCGCGCCCTCGGCGATCACCGCCGAGAACAGGCGCGCCTTGAGCTCCGGGGGCGCGTATCGATCGACGGCGAGGCACGCGCTGGTGTGCACCTGGAGGCAGTGGGCGACGGAGCTGTCGACCGCCGCGAGCGCCCGGAACGCAAGCCACACCGGCAAGGGACGGGGGCGCGCCGCGTACGGGCCCAGGCCCAGCCCGCCGAAGTCCTCGGGGATGCACATCGCGAGCGCCGAGGCGCCGTGGAGCGCGGCGAAGGACGCGCGCGGGAAGCTGGCCGCGTCGGCGGCGGCGGCGACGGTGCGCGCCACGGGGCCGGCGGCGATGGCCTCGAGCGCGCGAAGCCATGCCAGATCGCTCGCCTGGAGCGCGGCGTGCGTGAGGTGCTCGTAGCCCGGGTCCGTCATGGCAACGGCGCCCATGATGGCCGCGCAGCCGCGGCGCGACAATGGGACGGGCGCGCGGTGACGTGGCCGGCGGTCGCGCGATGGGGCACGCTAGCCCGCCATGGCGTCCTCCATCGAACCCGAGCTCGTGGCCAACATCGTCGCAACGCCCGACGAGGATGGGCCGCGGCTGGTGTACGCGGACTGGCTCAGCGATCGCGGCGATCCGCGGGGCGAGCTCATCGTCGTCCAGTGCGCGCTGGCCGCCGCGGATCGGGACGAGCAACCGGTGTACAAGACGAGCCCGCTGCGCGATCAGGCGATGGAGTTGATGGCCACCCACCGGGCGCAGTGGCTCGAGCCGGTGCTCGACATCGCGGCCGGCAACTATCAGTTCCGGCGCGGCTTCATCGAGGTCATCGACGTGCTCCATCCAGACATCGATGCCACGCGGCTCCGCGAGGCCTGCCCGCTGCTGCGGGCGGTCAAGACGCCCCAGGCGACCGTGCCCGACGTGTTCCGGTGCCTCGACGCACTTGCCCTCGACGAGCTCACGCTCTACAAGATCACCAGCACCTTGATGCTGCATCAGGTGTCCGAGCAGCCCGGCCTGGCGCGGCTCGGGCGCCTCGACCTTCATTACCTGAGCGGGCGGCTGCACCTGAGCGAGCTGACGCGGTTGCACCTCCCGCTCCACCGGCTCGCGTTGCGCTTCGATCGGGCGCAGCCGTTCGACGAGCCAGCGCTCCTGCCCAGCCTCACGGCGCACCCCGCGCGAGCCCTGCTGCGATCGCTCGACCTGGCGCATACCCGTGCCGAGGAGCTTGGCGTCCTCGAGCAGCTGCCGGAGCTCGAGGAGCTCACGCTGACGAGCTGCTCGCCCGCGGTGCCGGCGCTGTCCCGGCTGGTGTTGCCCAGGCTGACGTCGCTCGCCATCACCGACGATGCGCTGGACGCGCTCGACCCCGCGAGCCTCGTCGCCGCCTTCCCGGCGCTCCGGCGGCTGCGGCTGTGCAACACCCGGCTCGGCGATCGCGCGGCCCGGTCGCTCGCGGCGTCGCCGCACGCCGCGCGCCTGCGCCGGCTCGACCTGTCGAACAACCAGATCAGCGGGGTCGGGGCGCGCGCGCTGGCCGATAGCGAGCACCTGCGCGACCTCGTCTGGCTGGACCTGACGGGCAACCCGACCGCGGCCTCGGCCCGCGATCACGTGGGCCAGGCGCTGGCGAATGCCGAGGTCCGGTGGTGACGCTTCCCGGATGACGAGGCGCGATCGGCCCCGGGGCCACCATGTGCCAGAAATGGCGCAGAAAACCCGCCCTGCGGCCGGAGGAGCGAGCTTCCCGCCGGCTGCCCCCGCCTCGTCCTCGTTCGCCTGTTAGGATGGCCGGCATATGGGAGCTGTCGTCGTCGTGAGGGGTGGTCGACCTCCGGACGTGGAGCTCGTGCAGGCCCTGGTGGGGTGCGGCGTCGAGGTTCACGTCGCGACGTCGGGGGCCGAAGTGCTGGCGCGGATCGGCGAGTGGTCGGCCGAGGTCGTCGTGCTGGAGCTGGCCGCGGATGAGCACACGCTGCTCGCCGAGCTGTCGTCCCAGCTGCCGCCTTCGGTCCGGCTGATCGCGCTCGGCGATCCGCGATCGCTGCCACCGGCGCCCGCCTCGGTGCCGCCCGACTGCGTCCTGCTCGCGTACGACGACGAGGCGACCTTGCGCGGCGTCCTGGCCGGCGGGCCTGCCCTGAACCTGGACGTGCTCCTCGGCGAGCTCCTCGGGCTCAGCGTGTTCGGCGCGGACCTGCCGGCGACGCTGCAGGAGGTGACGATCCGGGTCGCGCGCGCGTTCGAGGCCGACGACTGCGTGCTGCTGTTGTCCGAGGAGGCCACCTGCTACACCGCGCGTCGCGTCTCGGACGCCGTGATCGCCAACCTCGTGCCGCTGTGCGACACGGTCAGCCAGTTCGCGACCACGCTGATCGCCCCGTCGCGGCCGGGCCGGCCGTACCGGGCGTTCCTCGGCGTGCCGCTGTCGCACAACAGCGCGGTGCCGCTCGCGGTGATGCTCCTGTGTCGCGAGCGCCCGGTGCCGTTCACGCGGGATGCGCTCCGGCACCTGCGCGGCTTCGCGAGCCGGCTGGCGGCCGATCTGTCGTGGCGGCTCGTCAACCAGCGCCTGCTCGCCGACCGCGACAAGCTGCGCGATCTGTCGCGCATCGATCCGGTGCTCGGGGTGGCCAATCGCATGGCGCTCCAGGAGTCCCTGTCGCACCGGGTGGCCGCGTCGGAGCGCCGGGGCGAGCCGTTCAGCGTGGCGGTGATCGACGTCGACGGGCTGCGCCTGATCAATGAGCGCAATGGCTATCCCGCCGGCGACGCGGTGCTCACCCACATCGCGCAGACCGCACGCCAGCAGACCGGCCCCCAGGACATCGTGGCGCGCTACGCGAGCGACTCGGTGGCGGTGGTGTTGCCGGGCGCCTCGGCCGCGGAGGCCACGACGCTGCTGACGACGATCCTCAGCGCGATCGACGCCACGCAGGTGATGCACGAGAACACGCCGATCAACCTCACGGTCTCGGCGGGCATCGCCGAGCTGCACTACGACCAGGATACCGGCGAGGCCGCGCTCGGCCGCGCGATGGCCGCGCGCCAGCATGCCCGGATCCACGGCGACGTGATCGCGCTGGCCGACGCGTCGATGGTGGCGGACGTGCCCGCGCAGCCGGACTTCGCGATCGGCACCACGCTCGGCGGCGTGTACCAGATCCGCCACGAGATCAGCCGCGGTGCGTTCGGCGTGGTGTATCGCGCCGAGGATCTCGCGCTCGGGCGTCAGGTGGCGCTCAAGCTCCTACGCCCCGATCTGTCGCGCGACACCGGCTTCGTCGAGCGGTTCCGCACCGAGGCCGCCACGCTCGCCCGGATCCGCAACCCCAACCTCGTCCAGGTCTACGCGTTCGGCGTCGATGGTTCGAACGTGTTCTTCGCGATGGAGCTCGTGGAGGGCCAGAGCCTGCACGAGCGCATCGACTCCGCGCGGCGCCGCCGGCGCCACCTGGCGCTGCCCGAGGTGATCAGCGTGATCGATCAGGTCGGCGACGCGCTCGAGGCGGTGCACCGCGCGGGCGTCCTGCATCGCGACGTCAAGCCGGAGAACGTGCTCATCGACCGCATCCACCGGCGCTGCGTCCTCGTCGACGTCGGGATCGCGGTGCGCCGCGGCGGCGAGAAGAACCCGGCGGGCACGCCCGGGTTCACCGCGCCCGAGGTGTTCGGCAACGGCGGCGAGACGCCGGCGACCGACGTGTACAGCCTCGGCGCGCTCGCGTACTTGCTGCTCACGCTGCAGGCGCCGTTCGGCGAGGGCGGCCCGCTCGAGATCCTGCAGCTCCAGGCGGAGGCGCCGGTCCCGCTCACCGAGATCCGTCGCGACCTGCCGCCCGCCGTCGACGCGGTCCTGTTGCGCGCGCTCGATCCCGATCCACTGAGACGGCCGCAGAGCGCGCGCGAGCTCGCCAAGGCGCTGGCCGAGGCGCTGTCGCCCTCGACGCGCTCCGATCGCCGCTCGCGGCCGCGCCAGACGGTGGAGCTGCCGGACCTGCGGCGCCCGATCATTCGCAACGCGTCGCTGAGCGGCGTGCCCACGTCGGTGCCCAGCACGCGCGGCATCCTGTTTCGCTCGGCCTACGAGGTCCTGGGCGCGCGCCGGGGCTCGGCGTGGATCTCCGAGACCTCGCGCACGATCCCCGATCTCGCGCTCGCGCTCGCGACGCAGGGCTCACCGCTGGCGTGGCACCCGACGAGCTCGTTCATCTCGGTGTTGCAGTCGCTGGGCAGCGACGAGCGCGATGGCCGCACGATCGCCGCGCAGCTCGGGCGGACCGCGGTCGATTCGAGCTTCGGCCAGTTCTACGGCGCCGATCCGGCGGCGGCGACCCCGGCGCAGGTGCTGCGCGTGGCCGACTCGTTCTGGCACTGCTACCACAGCTGGGGCTCGGCCTCGGTCACCGCGCGCGAGCACGACGCCGAGGTGACCGTGAACCAGGGCATCGAGAACCCGATCCTCTGCGCATCGACCGGCGGGCTGCTCGCGGGGGTGGTCGCCCATGCCGGTGGCCACGACGTGGCCGTCGAGCACCGCGCGTGCCTCTCCGAGGGCCAAGACCACTGCGTGTTTCACCTCACCTGGCGCCCGGCGCCGTGACGGCCGGGACCGGGCCCAGCCCGAGCACGCCGCAGACCGCCTCGGCGATCACGCGTGCTTCATCGGTCTGGATGACGCGGACCGTGACCCGGCTGGCCGCCGCGGAGATCACGCCCTCGTTCGCCGTGTTGCGCGCTCCGTCGAGCTCGACGCCCAGGAACGCCAGCCCCTCGCACGTCCGGGCGCGGACCACGGGGGCGCGCTCGCCGATGCCACCGGCGAACACCAGCGTGTCCAGGCCGCCGAGCGCCGCCGCGAACGCGCCGATCCACTTCTTGACCTGGTAGCAGAACAGCGCGACCGCCTCGGCCGCGCGCACGTCGTGCGGTTCCTGATCGAGCAAGTCGCGCATGTCGGAGCTGGTCTCGGACACGCCGAGCAGCCCCGACTGCCCGTTGATCATCGCGTTGAAGCCCGCTGCGTCGAGGCCCTCGGTGCGCGCCAGGTACCAGGCGAGCCCGGGATCGAGATCGCCCGAGCGGGTGCCCATCGGCACGCCGGCCGCCGGCGTGAACCCCATGCTCGTGTCGACGGACCGGCCATCCCGGACGGCCGCCAGGCTGGCCCCGCTGCCGAGGTGGGCGAGGATCACCCGGCCGCGTGCCGCCGGCGTGCCCTCGAGGCGCGCGAGCTCGCCCATCAGGTACGCGTACGACAACCCGTGGAACCCGTAGCGCCGGACGCCCAGCGCTTCGTAGCGGCGCGGGATCGGCAGCAGCCGGGCGACCCGCGGCAGATCGTGATGAAACGCCGTATCGAAGCACGCGATCTGGGGCAGGTCGGGAAACCGCCGGTGCACCGCCTCCATCAACAGGATCTCCGCCGGGAGGTGCTCGGGGTCGAACGGACCGAGCCGGCGCAGCTCCTCGACCACGGCCGCGGTGATGGGCTGCGGCGCGCTGTAGTTGGGGCCGCCATGCACCACGCGATGCCCCACCGCCGCCAGTGGCTCGTGGCTCGTGCGTTCCGCGATCCAGTCCATCACCGTGTCCACCGCCGCTGCGTGGCCGGGCGCGGGCACCGGCCGCGAGGCCTGGTCCGCCGGGCTTTCGCCCGTCACCTGGAGCGTCGCGCCCGGCGAGCCGATCCGCTCGATCCCCCCGTGCAGGATCCGGCGCAGCGAGGCACCGGCCTCGAACAGCGCGACCTTGATGCTCGACGAGCCGCCGTTGATCGTCAGGAGGCGGGGGCGGGCGGGAGGCATGGCCGGCAACATGTTGTCACGCCCGGTCGCGGTGGGCGATGATCGGGCCAGATGCGAAGAACCGTCCTCGCCGTCGCCGTCATCGTCGTGGCGTGCTCGTCATCCCCCAGGCCGACCCCCTCGGGGCCAGGGTCCGGCGCCGGCCCGGAGACCGCGGGGAGCGCCGCGTCACCTCCGCCACCCCCTCCGCCACCCCCGCCAGCGCTCGCCGGCAGCGTCGGCGACAGCTGCAAGCCGGATCCGGCGAACTTCCAGAGCACGTGCGCGAAGGGGCAGCTCTGCATGCCCTTGCCAGGCGGCTACTGCACGGTGCCCTGCGGCGCGACCGGCAGCGCGTGCCCCGCGACCAGCGTCTGTCTGCCCTCGGTGCGCGGCGGCGAGATGTGCGCACGCGCGTGCGCGAGCGATGCCGATTGCCGCGCGGATCAGGGCTACGTCTGCGACCCCGGCCGCAAGGCCTGCAGCCTGCCGTTCCTGTCGTCGCCGGTCCTCGCGCGGTGCCCGGCCGCGGCGCCGCCCGCGGGTGACTTCACGGCGCCCGTCGCGCTGTCCACGCAGGCGACCCCCGGCGTCTATCAGTTCGAGCCGGTCGCGGCCTTGACCCCGAAGGGCGATCTCGTCGTCATGTACACCAGCGGCGGCCCGATCATGGGCAAGAGCTTCCTCGGCGTCTCGCGCGTGCCCGCCAGCGGGGCGCCGGTGATCGATCAGCCGCTGCCCACGACCAAGCAGAACCACTTCGATCCGTGGCTGGCCGCCACGCGCGACGGCGCGGTCCACGCCGTCTGGCTCGGCCACGACGGTGGCGGCGTCGATCGCAACGCTGAGATCGGCTACGCGCGCTCGGCAGATGGCGGCGCCACGTGGACCACGCCGGTCGCGATCCACGATCCGGCCGATTGCCCCCCCGACACCCGGTTCTGCCTGGACAAGCCGATGATCGCCGCCGGTCCTGCGCCCGGCAAACCGGCGCAGGAGGTCGTGCGCGCGTTCTACTCGTCCGAGACCGCAGGTGGCATGCGCATGCGCAGCTCGACCGACGGCGGCAAGACGTGGGACGCGCCGGTCACCGCGAGCGAAGGTGCCTACGGTGACGTCGAGATCGACGGCAAGGGCCGGATCCACCTCGCGGTCGCGATGGCCACGCCGCGCGGCGCCGCGGCGTTCGGATCGCCCGAGAACACGATCGCGTACACCGTCTCGGTCGACGGCAAGCAGTTCGCCCCGCCGGTCACGGTCAGCGCGGCCGGCGAGTCGGTCCCGTTCTTCTTCGTCAACCCGACGCTCGCGGTCGACGACAAGCGCGGCTGGATCTACGTCGCGTATGCCGCCGGCACCCCGGATGGTAAATGGGACATCCAGCTCGCCGCGACCCACGACAGCGGCAAGACGTGGAGCCGCACCCGGATCAACGACGACGCCACCTGCGCGAATCACATGGTGCCGAACCTCGCGGCCGACCCCGTCGACGGCACCGTCCACGTCACCTTCTTCGAGAACCGGGGCGGCGGCGGTCACCTCGCGTACACGACGTGCAAGGCGGGCGGCGTTTCCTGTGCGCCGGTGGTCCGCGCCTCACCCGACATGGCCGCGTACGAGTTCGTCCGCCACTCGTCCAAGTGGCTCGGCGAGTACGAGGCCCTCGTCCTCGACCCCAAGCGTCGGGTGCTCCACGCGGTATGGACCCAGACGGTGCAGGAAGGCGAGCACGCGATCGCGCGGGTGCGCTACGCGACGCGCAAGCTCGGCCGCTGACGCCTCCGAATGGCAAGGGCGGCGATGGGCTGTGGTTGCGCCATGACTTCCTCTCCAGCTACGTGCCCTCGGCCGCGCGCTCGACCCGGAGCCGACCCTCGGTGAAGCGGAACTCGCAGTTGAATTGCTTGAGGAAGCTGAGCCCGATCACGCCGTCGATGTCGTCGCCCGTGGCAAGCTCGAAGACGTGCAAGAGATAGTTCGGCATGACGAACCCAAGCGCCGAGAACCGCTTCACCCGCAGCGTGAAGCCTTGCTCCTTGCCGATCGCAGAGCGAATCGTCATGACACGCTCGCCATCTCTCGCGCTGTAGCCGAGCAGATCTATGATTCCCGGTGTCACCACCGTGTCCGAAGAACCGGTGTCGACGGCGAGCGAAAGCCGCCTGCTATCGCGCGGACTCCAGAGCCGCGCGATCACAACGATCAGATCCCGTTCACGGCTGAAGCGTGTGACTTTCACGGACCCTCCTCACTGAAGCGGAAGTTCAGCCACGTCCCGTGAAGTGGTGGCCCGTCGATTCGTACCGGTCGTTGAACGGCCGGGCCTGGTCGTACGACGCTCTGCGCGTCTTGCCGTGGCCCACGACACGCGCGGTGCGAAAATCGAAGTCGGTGTCGTTGATCTCGTCGATCTCGACCAGGCAGACCCACTCGTTGGGGTACCGGTCGCAGATCTGCTCCCAGGTCAGCGGCTCGGTGATGAACGGCGGCCCGACGGGTTCCGGGTTCTCCCACTCCGGGGCAACCTGGCGCGTCGGGGGCATGAACGGCCGAGAGAAGTAGGGAGCGATCTCCTCCTCGGGTGTGTGAAGCTGGGCGTGAAACGGTCGCGCCTGATCGAGCGCCTCCTGGCGCGTCTTGCCGCGACCGACCACACGGGCCGAGTTGACCTCGAACCCATCGTCGAGCTGGTCGATCTCGACCAGGCAGACCCACTCGTAGCGGTACCGCTCCAAGATCTCTTCCCAGGTCAGTCGTTCCGAGGCAAAGGGTGCTGCGATGGGCTGTGGTTGCGCCATGACTTCACCCTGCGGAGCGCGCCATCAGCTGTCAACTTTTCAGCCGAGATCGACCCAACCCATCGATCTTTGTCGGCGATTTCGAGAGCATCGATCAGGCGTCACGATCGACGCTGTCGAGCATCGTGACGCGGCAGCCATCGATGCTCGCGTGGTTGGGGGCGACGCGTGGAGCCACCCGAGGTCACTCGCACGCTGAGGCCGCCGGATCTGCCTCTCTGCCTCTCTGGCTCCTTCTCCCATCCAAAAAATGTCCGAAAGGCAGCGTGGGCTCGAGGCACTGGGCTGTGAGCGGCGAGGAGGCCGGTGAGAGGCGCGTCGAACCCACGGAACGCGCTGCACGCGCCGGTCACGGCCGATCGCCGGTCACAGGCCGGGTAGCGTTCTTCCGTGGCAAGTCCGAGGGATCGAGCGGCTGTCGCGTACCACGCGGGCGAGCAGCTGCGCGAGCCAGGCCAGCTCGTCGAGGAGGTACACCGCCGGCCGCTCGGGGCGTGCCTGCAGCAGCGCCTCGGCGGGCGCCGGGTGCGTGGCGAGCGCTGCGGCCAGGGCGGCGGGCCAGGTCGTCGCGCGTCGCCCGCGCAGCGC
Source organism: Cumathamnion decipiens (assembly GCA_032356425.1). Lineage (NCBI taxonomy): Eukaryota > Rhodophyta > Florideophyceae > Ceramiales > Delesseriaceae > Cumathamnion > Cumathamnion decipiens. The sequence goes on along the minus strand of JAUKWE010007780.1, from coordinate 15,859 downwards.
GGCGGTGGAGATCGGTGCACCCAGATCACCGGTGATCGTCGCACCCTGTTATGCTCGGGCTCATGGTGCGGCTGCTCGCGTGCGCCTTGCTGCCGGCATGTTCGTTCGCCTTCGTCCAGGATCCGCCACGCGCGGTCACGGATCGCAGCGCGCCGCTCGAGTGCACGTCGTCGCGTGCGATGCCGATCACAGATCTCGTGATCGGCACGGTGTTCGGGGCGTTCGTCGCCGCGACGACGTACGAGTTCGTGAGCAAGGCAAACGAAGACTGTCCGATGCCCGGCGGGTGCTACACGCCGTGGAAACCGGCGCTGCTGGCCACGTTCCTCGCCGTATCACCCTGGGGGATCAGCTCGGCGGTTGGCTTCGCGGATACCGGCCGCTGTCGCGCGGCCTATCGCGCACGCGGGTTGGTCGCGCCGTAGGTTGCCCCATCGCGTGAGCCGTCTGTACTATTCCCGGTTGAATGAACACGCGAAATCCAGCCTGATGTCTACGGTGGAACGTAGTGTTGGGTGCTGGATGACGTCACGTTTCTTCAAGGAGACAGCCTGATGTTGCGTATCTCGTCGATGACTTTGGTCGCTCTCTTGGCCACGAACGCCTATGCTGCTGATCCCGCCCCCACGAGCGGTGCACCGGCCGAACCCGCAGCGACGCCCCCCGCACCCACCCCGGCGCCAGCACCGACCGAGTCGGTCGCAGGCACCTTGCGCAACGGGTTCTCGGCGTCGATCGGTGAAGAGTTCGGAACGTCGGCCGCTGGCGCGAGCGTCTCGGGGCAGCTCTACGGCATCGACTGGCGTATCGGCGCTCGGATCACCACACCCATCTCGGTGTACCTGCACTCACATCTGTCGTTGGGTACGGCGTCGGTCGGCGGCACGTCGGGCGCGACCGGAAACTTCGCGACGGCCGTCGTCGGCGAGTACGCGCTTCCGATGCGCCTGTTCTTCGGTGGTGGTGTCGGGTACGGCGTGCTCAACAACCCGAGCGGACCGCTCGTGGAGCTTCGTGCTGGCTACTATCCGTTCGAGAACTCGTCAACCGGCAAGGTACGCCGGCTCAACGTCGCGCTCGACGCGCGGTGGTACTTCGTGAGCGATGGCGGCACGGGCGTGACGATCACCCACATCGCGCTGTCGCTCGGTTACGACCGGTTCTGATGCGCGCGTACTGGGACGGCCCGTGAAGTAGTGGGCCATCGAGCGGTATTGGTCCTTGAACGGCGGCCCGACGGGTTCCGGGTTCTCCCACTCCGGGGCAACCTGGCGCGTCGGGGGCATGAACGGACGCGAGAAGTAGGGAGCGATCTCCTCCTCGGGTGTGTGAAGCCATGATGTCACCCTGCGGAGCGCGCCAGCAGCTGGCAAATTTTCAGCCGAGATCGACCCAACCCATCGATCTTTGTCGGCGATTTCGAGAGCATCGATCAGGCGTTGCGATCGACGCTGTCGAGCATTGTGACGCGGCATCGATCGATGCTCCTGCGGTGCTCAGGCCGGTGTGATGAACTAACTTGCCGCAGGCTCGCGGGCGGCGCAGCGTGCCTCACACATGGAGGAGTCCCACGAGGTTGCCGGAGGCCCGTCATCGATCCCGTGTCCGGAGGACCGTGACGCCAGGACGTCAGGTCCCCGTCCCGTCAGCCCGATGGTCGATCAGCGCCTCGACCCCGAGATCGCCCCGCTCGTCGAGGCGCTTCGCATGGACGAGTACGTCGAGACCCTGGGGTCGTGCTGTGGCCACGGCCGCGAGAACGCCTACGTCGGCCTTGCGGTACGTGGCATGGACGGTCTCGCGAAGTTCGTCGGTACCTTGAACCGGCTGCGACGACTGACCGTCCACGAGTCTTCCTGGACGTCACCCTCGACTGGGACGCGCAATCGGCCACCGCCTGTTACTTCGAGAAGTTCCCGGACTGGATCATGCTCTCGCTCGAGATCGAGGGACCGGACGGTCCGCCGACCGAGCGGCTCCTCCGGCGCGTCGCGGCGGCCTACTACGAGGCCGGTGGGCGGCCGGTGCCGGACGGGACGCTCGCCGTGACGGCGAAGCCCCCGGCGCCGGTCCAGCAGGAAAAGGTCGGGCGCAACGCTCCATGCCCCTGCGGCAGCGGGGTCAAGTTCAAGAAGTGCTGCGGGGCGGCCACGAGCACGTAGCGCGCGTGCTGTGCTGCGGGGTGGCCGCCGGGGGTGGGGCCCCGTGCATCGTCGTGATCGTCTTCCGGTCCGCGCACATCGGTTTGCGGAGATCCGGCGTGAGCGCCATACGACCGCCACCATGGACGACGAGCGTGCGGCAGTGAAACGCTGGCTGGCGGGTCAGCGAGCATCGGCGCGCATGCAGCGCACGTTGCAAGCCATCGAGGGGCCGCGCCCGGCGCGTGCGGTGGCCCAGTCGCTGTCCGCACTCTCGGCGCTGGAGACCATGGGGCGATGGCCGGCCCGCGTGACGCGGTCAGCGAGCGCGCCATCGAGGAGGTGCGGCGCCGCTGGGCGCGCAACCAGCAGCGTGCCCGCGCGGCGCGGTCCTGACAGTCCCGGATCGAGGCCGCGCTGGCTGCACCGAGCAGGGCGCTGTGCGCGGACGACGTTCAAGTCCCGCTTGCGAACAACCCGCGTGACCTTCCGTGGGCCTCCCGAGTAACGAGCATTCAGTCACGTGTAGTGAAGAAGTGGCCGATCTCTTCGTACTGCTCGCGAAATGGCCGGGCCTGCTCGAGCGGTGCTCTGCGCGTCTTGCCGTGGCCCACCACACGGGCGGTACGAAAGTCGAAGTCGGTGTCGTTGATCTCGTCGATCTCGACCAGACAGACCCACTCGTTGGGGTACCGGTCACAGATCTGCTCCCAGGTCAGCGGCTCGGTGATGAACGGGGGCCCGACGGGTTCCGGGTTCTCCCACTCCGGGGCAACCTGGCGCGTCGGGGGCATGAACGGACGAGAGAAGTAGGGAGCGATCTCCACCTCGGGTGTGTGAAGCTGGGCGTGAAGCGGTCGCGCCTGATCGAGCGCTTCCTGGCGCGTCTTGCCGTGACCGACGACCCGGGCCGAGTTGACCTCGAAGCCATCGCCGATCTGGTCGATCTCGACCAGACAGACCCACTCGTAGCGGTACCGCTCCAAGATCTCCTCCCAGGTCAGTCGTTCCGAAATGGCAAGGGCGGCGATGGGCTGTGGTTGCGCCATGACTTCACCCTGCGGAGCGCGCCAGCAGCTGGCAATTTTTTCGCCGAGATCGACCCAACCCATCGATCTTTGTCGTCGATTTCGAGAGCATCGAACAGGCGTCACGATCGACGCTGTCGAGCATCGTGACGCGGCATCGATCGATGCTCGCGTGGTGGGGGGGCGACGCGTGGAGCCACCCGAGATCACTCGCACGCTGAGGCCGCCGGATCTGCCTCTCTGCCTCTCTGGCTCTCTGCCTCCCTCTCCCATCCCAAAAAACTCCGGAAAGGCAGCGTAGGCTCGAGGCACTGGGCTGTGAGCGGCGAGGAGGCCGGTGAGAGGCGCGTCGAACCCGCGGAACGCGCTGCACGCGCCGGTCACGGCCGATCGCCGGTCACAGGCCGGGTGGCGTTCTTCCGTGGCAAGTCCGAGGGATCGAGCGGCTGTCACGTACCACGCGGATCGCGAGGGAGACGACGATGGATCCCAGCAAGCGAATCTGCTGATCGAGCGGCTGTCGCGTACCACGCGGTTCGCGAGCGGCGGGAGATGCCTGGGCCGCGATCGGAACATGTCCGCCCTCGCCGTTCCGGGCACCCTGCCCATCCCCACGTGCGATCACGGTGGCAACGCGTGGATCGACCCCAGGACTGCCGAGGTGTCACTCATGCCGGCGCATGGTTCCAGGCCAGTTGAAGTCATCCAGCTGGCTTGTTACGGCGTGGCCAAATAAATATCGGAGAATTCAATTGTATGAATACCCGTCGCTTGCTATCGAGTGAGCGTGTCAGTGAGGAAGCCAGCTGCGGCCTGTGCGACGAGGCGACGCGCCGAGCCCGAGCAACTGTCGCTGTTCAAGCGGCGCGGCGGCAAGCGGCGCGGTGCGGGCCGGCCGCCCAAAGGCCGGCGGGCGGGCGCACCGCACAAGACCCGGCCCGAGATCCTCGCGCGGCATCCGGTCCACGTGGTCTTGCGGGTCATCGCCGCCGTCGGCAACCTGCGCCGCCGGTTCACCTATCGCGCGATCCGCGAAGCGACGCTCACGACCGCCCGGCGCGAGGACTTCCGGATCGTCCACCTCAGCATCCAGCGCACGCACATCCACTTGCTCGTCGAGGCCAAGCACAAGGATGCGCTGGCGGCGGGGATGCAGGGCTTCCAGATCTCGGCCGCCAAGCACCTCAACGCGGCGATCAGCCGGGACCGGCCTGGGCCGCGCCGCCGGGGCACGGTGTTCCCGGATCGCTACCACGCCCAGATCATCACCTCGCCGCGGCAGGCGCGGCACGCGCTGTCGTACGTCCTCGCGAACTGGCGCAAGCACGACGAGGATCGGGCGCAGCCGATGGCCGCGTGGACGATCGACTGGTTCTCGAGCGCGGCGATGTTCCCGGGCTGGGCGGAGTACGGCGACGAAGCGTTCCTGTGGCGCGGCCCCGAGACCTACGATCCGCTCGTCGTGTATCAGCCGAGGACGTGGCTCTTGCGGGAGGGCTGGAAGAAGGCGGGCGCGATCTCGTACCGAGATGTCCCCTCGGCGAAGCGGTGACAGGAGGCTTGCGAGGCTGGCACCGGCTGGCACGGGGTCGAGGTGACGGCCGGGCACCTGTGGTGACGAGATCCTCGACAGGGGCCGATCGCCGATCAGGCCTCGCCCGCGGGCTTCGCGGTGATGCGACTGCCGGCGCGATTCCCTCGCACCAGCCAGGGAACAACGCCATCCGGCCTGTGACCGGCGCTCGACCGGTGACTGCGCGTGCAGCGCGTCCCGTGGGTTCGAAGCGCAGCTCACGGGACTGTGACCGGCGCTCGGCCGATGACAGCGCGTGCAGCGCGTCCCGTGGGTTCGAAGCGCGACTCACCGGCCTCTTCCGCGGGCGTGGAAGACCTCGCGCCGTCGGCCGATCCGCTCCGTCAGGCCGGAACGTCGAACGTCAGCACCGCGCCGTCGGGCGACCACCCTGCGCCCTTGCCGCCGTGGGTGATGCGCTCGACGCGGACGCGGATCTGGTCGATCTGTCCCGGCATCGGCAGGACGCGCTCGACCGAGATCGCGTTGTAGCCGCGTTGTTCTTGCGTCTCCTTGCTGCCGAGCGTCGGCGCTGCCGCGATGTGCAGCGCGGCGGGCCCGCCAGCCTTGTCGTGGCTGATCTCGGTCACCAGCGCACCGTGATGGAGGTGCCCGTGGAGCACGAGCTGGTAGCCGCCCCGGCGCAGCGCGGCCTTCACCGTGGCGGCGTTGATCAGGCCGGTGAACGAGGCGACTTCGGGGGCGGTTCCCGCGAGCGCCGTGACCGGGTGATGGAGCACCGCGATCCGGACCGGAACCGACGCGGGCGGAGCCGCCGCGTCGAGGGCATGTTGCGCCACGAGGCCAGGATCGATGCCTTGCCGCTTGGGGCGGTGGGACTCGAGCGCCACGCGGCTCCAGTCGCCCGTGACGTGGAGCTCCGCGAGCTCGAACACCGCACGAAAGCGTGGATCCTCGAGCTGCTCGCCGCCGAGCTCGGCCGATCCGAGGAGCCAGAAGGCGACCTTGGCGTCGCGATACAGGACCGGCGCGCGGTCGCGCGTGGCCATCGGTTGCTCGAGGTGCGGGTGCGGCAGGTCCGCGAACGCGGCCGCGAACGGGCGATGCCTGGCGTGCTGATCGGGATCTGTGGCCTTGCTCCAGTCAACGTCGTGGTTGCCGCCGACCAGGAGGACCCGCGGGTCTCCGTCGTGGAGGCACGGATGCTCGTTGGCGACGACCCCCGCGCGCACCTGATCCACCCAGGCCCGGGCCTCCACGATCAGCGCGACATCGCCGGCCCGCTCGACGAGGTCGCCCGAGATCACGACGAGGTGCGGGCCGAGTCCCTGGCGCGCCAGGTGGTCCAGCTCGGTCAGGTACTCGTCGCGCACGAAGGTGTTGCGGAGCGCCTTGATCATGCGGCCATCGGTGGTCGGATCGTGCTTCGCATCGACGGTAGAGGCGGCCTTGTCGCCGACGTGGACGTCGGAGATGTGGTGGATGCGCAGCGGCGTGAACAGCGCCGCCAGGGTCGGGTCAGTAATGTGCCACGGACCGTCCGGGTGATCCTCGCGGACCAGCCCGAGCTGAACCAGCTGCTCCCGCGGTGCGGCGCTGACGGCTTCGCCGCGACCGAGCTTCTGGAGCGCTTCGCGCGCGTCCTGAGGAAGGCTATCGGTGAACACCGCCGTTACGTGAACATCTTTTCCGCCGAGGCGCAGCCTGCGCGACGCGGTCTCAGCCAGCTCGCTCTTGGTCGCGGTGGGGCGGGCGTCGTGCGCCTGCATCCACATCCGCAGCAGGTAGAACGACGAGCGCCAGCGCCAGGGTACGGTCGACAGGTCGTGGCCAGGGGCGGCCCGCGCGAGCTCGTCTTCACGCGGCGTGGGCAGATAGACCGCGCTGCGCAGATCGCACGCGACCCTGCCGCGGTCGAAGCCGCGCAGCAAAGCAAGCTCTGCCGGGGTGAGGGCCAGGACGACGTGGCACGTGGGAGCCAGGGCGTCGAACCAGTCGAAGAGCTGCGTGGCTCGCCCGGCGTCGGCGAGCCACGGACCGGGTTCGTCGATGAGCAGGAGCGACGTCGACCCGTCTGCCGGCACGATCGGCAAGGTCACCATCGGGCCGACATCAAGGAAGTGAGCTTGATGGGTTACCTGCTTGGCGTGCTTGGCGTGCTCGATCGCCCGCAAGGCCCAGGTCTTGCCGGCCCGACGCACGGCGACCAGCGGTCGCACCCGCCCGGCCGGAATCGGGCCGCAGGTCTCGTTGACCATCCATGCGACCACAGCGGGATCCCGGGCATCATGTTCCGCGTCCCAGGCGAGATCGGCCATGGCTACACCCCCTCCGCGCGCGCCAGGCGCTTGGCGTGGAGTCGGATCCACTGAAACCACGGGATGTCGTCGAGCCAGATCCCGGCCGGGGTGGCGAGGCCGGCGCCCAGGACCGCATCGGCAGCGTCGATGGTCAGGTCGTCGAGGCGAGGCAGCTGGTCGCGGTGGTCGAGCAAGGTCTTGCGCGCGAGGGCGGGCAACTCCGCCCAGCGGCCGGCGAACACGGGGTCGCGATCAACGATGAGCCGCCGGTGACGCAGGTCGAGCACCTGGTCGCGCATCACCACTGCACGGCCCACGCGCAGCTCTTGCTCGACGGCGAAGCCCATGACCTGCAGGTAGAACGGCCAGCCGCCGCAGACCTCGACGATCAGCCGGGCCAGGTCGTCGGAGATCCGACCGGCGCTGGTGGTGACCAGGAACTGCGTGGCGTCGCGTGGGGCCATCGGCCCGACCTCGACGACCCACACGTCGTTGGCGAACGACGAGCCTGGCGCCGTGCGTGCGTGGGCGGCGACGGTGCGCCAGTCCTGGGGCGAGCCGGCGAGCACCAGCATCGCCGCGTGCTGCCCCAGGGCCCGCAGCCAGGCCAGGTGATCGGCGGGCAGCCGCGCGAGCCAGGCCAGCTCGTCGATGAGGTAGACCGCGGGCAGCGCGGGGCGTGCCTGCAGCAGCGCCTCGGCGGGCGCCGGGTGCGTGGCGAGCGCCGGGGCCAGGCGGCGGGCCAGGTCGTCGCGCGACGCGAGCTGCGCGCCCTCCAGCGTGGCGTGGTGAACGTCGTGCGTGCCGCGCAGCCGCGCGGCCAGCGTGTGCAGCAGGGAGGTCTTGCCCGCGCGGCGCGGGCCGAGCAACGCGGTGGGCGTGCGGGCCGCGGTCAGCCGCAGCAATTCGTCGACGAGCGCCGCGCGGCCGTCGAGGTCACGGCCGTCGGTGATGGCCGGGCCAGGGACAAAGCTCGGCGCGTCGATCCGCGGGGTGGCGGCGGGCACGTCGATCGCCTGCCGGGCGTGCTCGGGAGACTCCGCCAGGACGACCGGCGACCCGTCCCACATCGGCCCTGGGTTCCAGCCGGCCGCGCGCAGGTCGTCCAGCGGCGTGGTGGGGATCGTCTCGCCGGCCACGCTGCGCGTGACCAGGTCGGGGCGCTCGAAGAACGGTCGCAACGCGCCCAGGGGCAAGAAGCGCGTGATCCCAGGAGCCCGCGGCGAGCTCGCCTCGAGTTGCAGCGGCAGGCGGTCCGCGGGAGCGTCGATGCGGACGTGGCCGGAGGGCACCGCCGCGAACGAGCCGTGATCGCCGACGGTGATGATGATCACGACATGGCCCGGCGCTGGAACGTCGGCGTTGCCGACGTCCCACACCCGCACCGTCCCGTCGTACCCGCCGCTCGCCAGCCGCGTCCCATCTCCGTGCCACGCCACGCTCAGCACCCAATCTCCGTGGCGCTCGAGCAGTGCCAGCTCGGCATACGTCGTCGCGTCCCACACCCGCACCGTACCGTCGGCACCGCCGCTCGCCAGCCGCGTTCCATCCCCGTGCCACGCTACGCTCCACACTCCAGTTCTGTGGCGCTCGATCCGCGCCAGCTCGGCATACGTCGTCGCGTCCCACACCCGCACCGTCCCGTCGGCCCCACTGCTCGCCAGCCGCGTCCCATCCCCGTGCCACGCCACGCTCCTCACCCCACCGATATGGGCTTCGATCCGTGCCAGCTCGGCATACGTCGTCGCGTCCCACACCCGCAGCGTCCCGTCGATCCCGGCACTCGCGAGCCGCGTCCCATCGCCGTGCCACGCCACGCTCATCACCCAACTGCCGTGGCCCTCGAGCCGCGCCAGTTCGGCATACGTCGTCGCGTCCCACAGCCGCACCGTCCCGTCTTTCCCGGCGCTCGCCAGCCGCGTCCCGTCCCCATGCCACGCCACGCTCCACACCCCATCTCCGTGGCCCTCGAGCCGCGCTAGCTCGGCATACGTCGTCGCGTCCCACACCCGCACAGTCCCGTCGTTCCCGGCGCTCGCCAGCCGCGTCCCATCGCCGTGCCACGCCACGCTCACCACCCCACCTCGGTGGCCCTCGAGCCGCGCCAGTTCCGCATACGTCGTCGCATCCCACACCCGCACCGTCCCGTCTTCCCGGCCGCTCGCCAGCCGCGTCCCATCCCCGTGCCACGCCACGCTCATCACCCAACCTCGGTGGCCCTCGAGCCGCGCCAGCTCCGCATACGTCGTCGCGTCCCACACCCGCACCGTCCTGTCGTTCCCGCCGCTCGCCAGCCGCGTCCCATCTCCGTGCCACGCCACGCTCAGCACCCAATCTTCGTGGCCCTCGAGCCGCGCCAGCTCCGCATACGTCGTCGCGTCCCACACTCGCACCGTCCCGTCGTCCCCGCCGCTCGCCAGCCGCGTCCCATCCCCGTGCCACGCCACGCTACTCACCGGACTTCCGTGGCCCTCGAGCCGCGCCAGCTCCGCATACGTCGTCGCGTCCCACACCCGCACTGTCCCGTCGGCCCCCCCGCAGGCCAGCCGCGTCCCATCGCCGTGCCACGCTACGCTACTCACCCCACGACCGTGGCCCTCGAGCCGCGCCAGCTCCGCATACGTCGTCGCGTCCCACACCCGCACCGTCCCATCGTCTCCCCCGCTCGCCAGCCGCGTCCCATCCCCGTGCCACGCCACGCTACTCACCCAATCTCCGTGGCCCTCGAGGCGCGCCAGCTCCGCATACGTCATCGCGTCCCACACCCGCACCGTCCCGTCGTCCCCGCCGCTCGCCAGCCGCGTCCCATCCCCGTGCCACGCCACGCTACTCACCGGACCTCCGTGGCCCTCGAGCCGCGCCAGCTCCGCATACGTCGTCGCGTCCCACATCCGCACCGTCCCGTCGTCCCCGCCGCTCGCCAGCCGCGTTCCATCTCCATTCCACGCCACGCTCTCCAGCGAACCTCGGTGGCCAGCGCCGACCCGCGCGAGCAGCTCGGTCGCCGCGCTCGCCGGGGCTCCCGCACCGACGAAGATCGCGCTCTCCGCCCGGGCCTCGGCCCAGCGCGCGTCGGTCCAGCGACAGTCCACCCACTGGCTCTGGGCCAGGTTGGCGCCGCGCAGGTCGGCGCCGCGCAGGTCGGCCTCGCGCGCGCTCGCACGCACGAACGAGGCGCTCGGGGCACGCGCTCCCGCGAGCGACGCTTCGTCGAGCACCGCTTCATCGAGCACCGCGCGCTCCAGCTGTGCGCCGTCGAGCACCGCCTTGACCAGCCGGGCCGCGCGCAGCGACGCGCCATCGAGGCACGCCTGCCGGAGCTCGATGCCGCTCAGGTCTTCCCCATCGAGCGGCACGGCGCGAAGGTCGGCCCGGTCCGGGATCCACCCCGTGGTCTTGGTCTCGCGGGCCAGGCCATGCAGCAGGCGCACCGCGTTGGCCGCGGTCGACGCGGTGGTGCCGGGCTCGCCTTCGCTGGCGCGTCCGGTGGTGAGCCAGCTCTGCACCACGACCACCGCAGGGTGCCGCGCGGGCGCGTCGCTGGCCTCGAGCCGCAGCACCTCGGACACGAACGCGATCACCTCGGCGGACAGCGGGCGGGTGCGGAGGCCGAGGGTGCTCCCCGCCGCCAGACCGCGCACCAGCGCCCGGGCGAAGAAGTACTCGAGGAACGACTTGTGCGCGAACCGGTACCGATCGTCGCCCTCGCGCACGAAGAACGCGCCGCCAGCGATCTCCAGGAGCGCCGCGCCCGGGGGCACGTCCTCGGGCAGCTCGCGAAACAGCCGGGCCCGCACGGTGTCCTGCAGGTCCTCCCAGCCCAGCGAGGTCGCGCCGGTGCGCCACAGGGCCTCGCCCAGCGTCTCGGCGAACGCACGCTTCTGCAGATCGGTGAAGGCCTCGCGATCACCGACGTGGGTCTGGGCCAGCCAGCGCGCGAGGTACTGCTCGTACAGCACGGCCTGGGTCACGCGCTTGCCCGGCGGCAACTGCTCCAGGGTCTGGAGCACCATGCCCAGGAGCAGCGGGCGCCTCGCCAGGTCGCGCAGGTCGTAGGTGGTCTGGATGCGGCGCAAGACCTCGGGCGCCTGCTCGGGGCCGACCACGTCGGTGACCAGGCGCCGCACCTTGGCCTCGTCGAAGGCCTGGACCTCCATGCGGGTGTGCGGCGCGCTCTGAGCCAGCGAGCTGGCCAGCGCTCGCTCGAGCTCTTGCTCGGCGCTCGCGCTGGGAAAGTAGTTGCTGCGCGATGACACCACGGCGTGACCACCGCCCGCGACCACGCTGGTCAGCGCGGCCAGGCGCCCGCCCAGCGCCGAGGCTTGCATCCGCGTGGCCATCTCGTCGAAGCCGTCGAAGCACGGCACCGCGTGGCCGTCGGCGATGAGGAGCGCCATCGCGGCGCGGTGCGCGGGCGTGTCGGCGAGGCCGCATCCGCCCAGGACGAGGGCCGGCGCATCGGCCGCTTCGCCGGCCCCGGCCAGATCGATCAGGATCGGCCGCGGACCGTCGCTGCGATCGCGCCAGCGGTGCAAGCACCAGTCGGCCAGGAGCGTCGACTTGCCGGCGCCGAACTCGCCCAGGACGAGCGCGATGGGCCGGCTGGCCGTGCTGTGCGGTGGCGCTCCCGGGTCGAGCCAGCCATCGAGCGCGGCGCGCGCCGGCTCCACCCGGTCGTCGACCGCGACGTCCGGATCGACGTAGTGGCCTCCGACCTCACGCAGGCGACGATCGCGTAGCCCGATGATCACGTCGCGCGCGCCGTCGAGCACCGGCCGCAGCTTCTCGATGCGGGTCGCGATCTGCTCAGGGCTGACGTCGATCCAGGACGGTTCGCCGAGGCCGAGCTCCACCAGCGTATCCTTGAGGACCGCCTCCTCGTGTGGTTGCCAGAGCCGGATGCCGCGCTCCTTGTGCGCATCTGACAGGGCGATCCGGTACAGCCGACAGGCACCGCCCGCACGTTCCACCACGGCCAGCGGCACCAGGGGCGCGATCTCGTACGGCTTGCCGACCGGAACCCGCTGGATAAGCCCGGCCACGGCGCCCCGGAAGTTCGGGTACAAGAGCACCGCCCGCTCGACCTCATCGGGGCCTAGCCCGACCACCGCCAGGTGGGTGGCGCCTTCGGCCCGCAGTAGCGCCACCAGGCAATCGACCGCCCGCACGTCCGAGCTGGCCGAGCGAGCGCCCCCCAGGTCGCGGGCGCCCTCGACGTCGAGATAGAGCGGCCGGCACAGCGTCGCGACGACGTCGCTCGCCCGTGCGCGAAACATCAGCTCGCGCACTCGCCCGTCGATCGTCACCGTGCGATCCGCGAGCGCGACGGGCTCGATCTCGGTGGGCAGCGGTCGCGTCTCGATGCGCACCGCGGGCGCAGGCGCCACCGGGACCTCGCCCCGCACCGCCGCCGCGATCGCCGCCAGCGCCTCGCGCCCGGCGTCGGTCCACTCGGCCTCGGTCCGCTGGCTCGCCGGCTTGCCCCCGGCCTGCAGCCGGTCGCGGATCGCCACCAGCTCGCGCTGCTGCCCGCGCAGCTCGCCCTGTAGCAGCAAATCGTCGATGGCCTGCGCGGCGCCGCGCGCCATGGCCGCGCGCACGAAGCGATGCGGCACCACGTCCGCGGGCAGCACCACCTCGCGCACCCGACACGCGAGATCTTCGATGCGGTTGAGCCCCTCGGGATAGTTGAGCAAGCTGCGCAGCCGCAGCGCCCGCGCAGCCGCCCCGGGGAGGGCACCGGCCGCGCGCAAGATCGCGGCGTCGGCCTCGATCGCCGCAAGCACGTCGTCCAGGCCCTCGTCGCCCCTCGCCAGCGCAGGCGCCTGGGCCTCCAGCCACGCCGCGTACGCGGCACCCGCGGGGTGCGACCGATACACCAGCGACGCCTGCGCGATCGGCGTGACGATCTGGTGGTCGAGGTACGGCGTGAGTGTCCCGCGGCGCTGATCGCTCAGGTCGACGTCGACCACGACCACGCCCTCGTCGCCGGCATCGAGGCGGCCGATCTGCTGCGGAAACCGGCCGGCCTCGTGGCCGTGCTCCTTGTCGACGTAGATGGTCGAACCCCCTTGCGCCGCCACGTTGGCATACAGGACCGGCGTGCGACCGCGCGCGGCGCTCACCCACGCTGCCGCCTCGAACTCGCGCAGCGTGTGGGTCGGGGTCCAGCTGGGCACGGCCAGGAGGCGCGCCTGCTGCAGCTTGTCGCGGGTGATCTTGTCGGGCTCGGCGCCCAGCGGGACGAGGAGATCGAGGCATATCACCACGCCCAGCGGCGACGGCAAGCCCAGGTCCGGCGGCAGCTCGATCGTCGACCAGCGCTCGCTCTCCCGCAGCCCGCCGCGCTCGGGCTTGGCCGCGTGCAGCTTCGACGTCAGCGCCAGCAGCTTGCCGTGGTGCAAGACCGGCGCGACGGCCTCGAGCGCGGGCGGCGCGACCCCGCCCAGCCGCCGGTAGATGCCGTCCTTCTGCGCCGTGCGCGTCACCGCGTGGGTGCCCGCGACCACCACCAGCTCGCCGGTCGCGGCCGCGACCCCGTCGAGGATCTGCCACGGGATGCTGTACTCGGGAAACACCACGAGCTGTACGCCCCAGCCGCGACAGGCGTCGAGGATCGCCGTGACCTTGCGCAGCAGCTGGGCGCAGTACACCTCGCGCACGCGCGTACGCAGCGCGCGGATCGGCTGAACCAGCACCTCGGCCACCGCGCCCGGCGTCGGCAGGGTCTCGTCCTGGCCGCCAGCCAGCGGATCCTCGAGCAGCTCCCTCGAGCCCAGCACCGCCGCGGGATGACAGTCGAGCTGAACCACCGCGACCCGCGTTGCACGTCCTCGCATCGCCGCGAGGGTACTCGAAGCGACAGGCCGGCGGCGCGATGCAGCTCGTCCAGCCCTCGCGGACGTCGTGCGACCTGGGCCGTTCTTGGCTATCCTGACGATACCCATGCGATGCTGCGCGGACAGAGCCCGTGGACCGAGCGACGATGCAAGCCTTCATCCGGTCATCCGCGCATCGCGCTGGTGCGGTCCTCTGGTCACGCCACGCGATCGGGCGTCTGGCGCTGAACCACCTGTCACGCGAAGAAGTCGAGACGTCGCTGGCAGCGTGCACGATCATCGAGGTGTATCCCGACGGCCACCGCCCGTTGCCGGACTGCCTCGTGCTGGCATGGCTTCGTACGAGCGATCCGCTCCATGCGGTCATCGCGGTCGATACGACGAACGACCGGGTGTTCGTCGTGACTGTCTACCGTCCAGACCCGGCGAGGTGGTTCGATGACTGGACATCCAGGCGCTCCTAAGTCGTGCCCCCTCTGTGGCGGGCAGCTCTCGGTCGAACTCGCAACGATTCCGTTCGTTCTCGGCCGGAGCGTGGCGGTCATCAAGCAGGTGCCGGCAGAGGTCTGCGACACCTGCGGCGAGCCATTCCTCCATGCCGAGGCGACGGATGTCGTCAGCTCGCTCCTCGAGAAGGCGCTCGCCTCGAGCGCTGAAGTGTCCGTGATGACCTACTCCGCAGAGACGCCTGTCGCCGCCTGAGGTCGCGGGTGCAGGCGAGCCTGGCCCGGGCAAATCCGCCGTCACGGCTTCTTGCGGCCCAGCTGGCCGGGCACGAGCCGAAAGCGAAGATGCGCTGGCGCGCAAGCCGTCTTCCGATCGGGCCACGAACCACGCAACGCGCAGCGCAGCGACGCGGCTGGGTCAAGACGCGAGATAAATTGCACGGCCGGGTGGTCATGCGCCGGTCAGTCGTGGAGATGGCACGGACCGTGGGTCGCAATACGGTGGTCGACGGACGAGCGTCGGACCCAGACCGCGATCGCGAGCGCGCGTGTCCGCGCTCTCCGGGAAGCTGCGCCTCCACGCAGATCCTCTGCGGCATCGACGTCTCCGACACATGCTCCCGGCAGAAGCGGTACCCGACAGGAACGCGTCCTCGGAGGTCGGCGACTTGCCCAGGGTCATGCCGGGCATCAGATCAAATGCGATCAAGCGCCGCAACGAGCTGGACGCTCAAACACCAGCCACCTAGAACGGCGCCGGCCGCACGAGCTCGAGGCGGCGCTGGGTGTGCGGGTGCAGAAACGCCATCGACTCGGCGTGCAGCGCGAGCCGGGCCGCCGCGCGGCCGTACAGCCGATCGCCGACGATCGGCACGCCGATGCCGAGCGGGTGCGCCGCGTGGACGCGGAGCTGGTGGGTCCGGCCGGTGCGCGGCACGAGGGCGACCCGGGTGCGCGACGCGGTGCGCTCGACGACGCGCCACTGGGTGATCGCCGGCTTGCCGTGCGCGGGGTCGTAGATCTGGCGCGGGCGATCGTCGAGATCGACGCGCAGGGCGAGCTCCACGGTGCCGTGGTCGCACGCGACGCCGCCGTCGAGCCACGCGGCGTAGCGCTTGTCGACCTCGCGGCGGGCGAACGCGCGCTGCAGCGCGACGCAGGTCGCCGGATCCTTGGCCGCGACCAGCAGGCCCGAGGTGTCGAGGTCGAGGCGGTGCGCGAGGGCCGCGCCGGGGTAGCGCGCGCGCAGCCGCGTGAGGACGGAGTCGCCGAGCAGGCCGCTGCGGCCGGGGACCGAGAGCAGGCCGACGGGCTTGTCGACCACGACCAGCCAGGCGTCCTCGAACACGACGCGCGGCTCGTCGGCGGGGATCGGGTCGGCGCCGAACACCGGCGGCGCGGCGTGCGCCAGGCCCTCGAGCATGAACGGCAGGATCGGGCCGCACTTGCCGCGGCACGACGGATAGAACTGGCCCGCGCGACGGCCCCCGGAGCTCGGCGGCGCGCCCCACCACAGCTCGGCGAGCGCGAGCGGCGTCAGCCCGGCGCGGTAGGCGTGGCCAAGCAGCTTG